>LPNX010570948.1:1618556-1732234 GCA_001517045.1 Pseudotsuga menziesii
AGATCAACCTTTGGAATTTCCATATGAAGCACCAACTACCCCGCATGAAGAAGTTCTTGCTACTTCACTTGAACAAGAGGTTCAACTGGATGATGTGATTGAGAGAATTGAAAGACTCTCAATCAATGATGAAGCTCCACCAGCTGATCAACCAGGACCATCACGGAAGATTCCTAAATGGGCCACAAAGACACTTGAAAGTGTCCATCTAGATGAAGTTGGAAAGACGGGAACGAGAAGTTTGAAAAGACATGAAGATGGAGGAGGAGCAGATAATTTAGGTGATGACATGGATGTATCATTTGATTGTGAATTTAATTTAGCTGCTAACTTTGAACCAACTTCCTTTGAAGAAGCTTCTACTCGAGCTGAGTGGAAAGAAGCTATGCAAAATGAGTATGATGCACTCATAAAGAATGGAACTTGGAAGTTGGTTGACCCTCCAGTTGGAACCAAACCAATTGGCTGCAAGTGGGTGTACAAGAACAAATACAGATTAGATGGCTCACTTGACAAGCACAAAGTGAGGCTTGTAGCAAAAGGCTATGCATAGAAAGAAGGAATCGACTATGAAGAAACATTTTCTCCTACAGCAAAATGGGCTACCATCCGTAGCTTACTCTCTTTAGCTGCTCAGAAAGGGTGGAAAGTTCATCAGATGGATGTGAAGACTGCTTTCTTGAATGGAGACTTGAAAGAGAATGTCTTCATGTCTCATCCAGAAGGCTTTGTTGTGAAAGGAAAAGAACAAAAGGTATGCAAGCCTGTCAAATCCTTGTATGGCCTAAAACAAGCACCTCCCGCATGGTATGAAAATTTAACCGAGCATCTTTTGAAGTTAAATTTTGAACATTTTGATATTGATGATGCAACACTGTTTATAAAGAAAGTTGGAAGATCTGTTGTGTATCTTGTGGTGTATGTAGATGATCTTTTGATGACAGGGAACAATGAGAGCTATATATCATCCATAAAGAAAGATTTGAAAAAGATCTTTGAAATGACAGATATGGGACATCTCCACTATTACTTAGGAATTGAAGTCACTCAACATCCTAAGTACATATTCCTATCTCAGAAAAAATATGTTGGAGAACTACTAAACAAATTTTGCATGACAGATTGCAATCCTATATCTACTCCAATGGAACAGAAAATGAAGCTCACATCAAGCGAAGGAAAAGAATTTGAAGATGCGACCAAGTATTGACAACTTGTAGGAAGTCTTATCTACATTACAACAACTAGACAAGATATTTCTTATGTTGTTGGCATACTTTCAAGGTTCATGCATAAACCTTGTGAAGGACACTGGTTAGCTACAAAGAGGGTTCTAAGATACTTGAAGGGGACTCAAGACGTTGGACTCAAGTACTCTAAAGTGGATGAATTCAAACTTATTGGGTACTCAGACTCAGATTTTGATGGCGATAAGGAGACAGGAGTATCAACTTCTGGATACACTATGAGTCTTGGATCAGCAGCTGTCTCATGGAGATCGCGCAAACAGTCAGTTCTGGCATATTCAACAACAGAAGCAGAATATGTGGCTGCAGCTGAAGCAATGAAATAAATAGTATGGCTTAGGAAGATACTTGAAGATTTGCAAGAAAAACAAGAGAACTCCACTCCATTGTTGGTCGACAATACTTCTGCAATCAAGCTGGCTAAGAATCCTAGATTCCATGATCGAACCAAACACATCAACAAAAAGTATCATTTGATTCGACATCATGTAGAGGCCAAGACAGTCCATCTTCGACATTGTTCCACAAATGATCAAGTTGCAGACATCTTCACCAAAGCGCTTGGACGAGAAAAGTTTGAAAGATTCAGAAACATGCTCGGACTTACGAACACCCCTTTGGATTAAGAGGGGGATTGTTAGAATATAATCCCCCGGGGATTATATATTGTAAATAAATAAATTGTAGGAATATGAATAACTGAATAGGAAGGTGAAAAGGCTGGTACTCAACTGCCTCATTAAATGTATAAATATCTGATATGTCAATGGAATAGCATCAATTGGGAGTTATTGCCAACAAGTGTGATAGGCAAGGAGTGAAAATTTGGTTGCCATTAGAGGAAATTTGGGGTCTAAAATGGGCCTTATAAGAAAACGCACCAATAATAAGTTCTTGTGAGTTAGAATTCAAGAACCAATAGAATTCCAATAAAATGACTCAACCATAATGGTTTAATTGACATATTTGTCATAAAAAAAACTACTTTTTTTGTTTGTATTTTCGACATATCTCCCTATGTTTTTACTCAAATTTTGATCAGGAGAGCTCGTTGGATGCAAAATTTGATTCCACAACCAATGAGTACCCACATTGCATACTTTTGACAGAACCCGCTACACCAAAAAAAATAAATACCTAAAAAAACATGGTGATGACATCCAACGAGTACCCACACTGCATACTTAACCCCTCTACCCCCAAAACAAGAAATACCTAAAAAAACGTGATGATGATGTCATCATTATGTTTTTTTTAGGTATTTCTTGATTTTGGGGTAGTGGGGTGTATCAAAAATATGCAGTGTGGGATCTCGTTGGATGCATAATAAAATTATGCATCCAATGAGCTCTCCCGATTGAAATTTGAGTAAAAACACATGGATATATGTCGAAAATACGAACACAAAAAGTAGTTTTTTTTTTCCTCCAAAATTAATAAATATTATTTTATTATTTTAACTATTATATTATTATTTTAACTATTATTTTATTATTTTCCTGATGAGGCCCATTTTAGACCTCAAAATTCCTCCAATGCATTGTGAGGATTGCAGAGTGTGGCATGCTACGCACTCCCGACACAATTGAGATTTCAAGTGAGTAGGAATCCCCCATCCAACACACATGGGTTGAAGAGGAAGTCATGAGCATGCCAATTAGAACCTCTTCGATCCCTAGAGCGAAGCGAAAGGCCCAAAATCCCAGTTACACACTGCCACAGAAGAGATACACATGCACAACTTCTAGGGCGCAAGGGGAAGAACCAACATAGACCGGACCATCAAGATCGGGAGCTATTGAGTTTGCGGCACCTAGGGGAATCTATATCAATGATATCCCTGGATATGTTGCTCCAACACAATCAAGGGCGAAGCCAATAAATCTCACAAAGAATCAGAGGTATCCACCGAATTCGCCACTTCTACTAGAAGGGATGACTTTCCCAGTGGAAATCATACCCGACATAGTCAAGATGAAGTACGAAGACCATGGCTTACTGCTGATAAAGGACGTATTAGAGGAGCCTTATGAGTCACTGCAGACTGTACCAGGTGCACCTATTAAATAGATTCCTCACCCATGGGTGTAGGGCTTGGACTGGTCTGGGTTGTTGGGGCTCATTAACATGCCTCATTTTGGGAGATTGAACGAAGCAAATTCCTACATCAAACAACTGTTAGCATGCTTTCATGGTGGGATGCTCTAGTTGGATAACCCTATTTTGGTCACGGTGGACATAATTGCTGACATTACAGGGTTACCAAAGGCCGGTGAAGATCCGCCGTAGTATTTCAAAGGGCGAGATAATGACAAAAAGCTTGCCCAATAGTTGAAGGAGCGATTTGGATTGTAGCCCGATGGCTGGGCATATCACATCGATAGTATTTCTAAGAGATCAGTGCATATTGGGGTGCACATTTTGGCCAGCAAGATCATCCAGAAGAATCGACTTGTCCAATGCAATTCGGGTGTGGTTGCATGTGCACAAAAATGTGCTAAAGGGGTGCAAATGAACTGGTCTTTGTTTCTGTTGAACCAGTTGTTAGAAGATGTTATTGCTGCTCAAGACGGGGAATGTAGTTTTTCCTATAGTTGGTTGTTAATTCTTATTGATTTAGTCGCATGGATGGAGTCGGAGGAATACCAACCAATGTCAGTTTTTGCAGAAAAGGTGTGCAAAGGCGCACATTATCAGAAATTATGGTGGGTCATGGAACCCAATCGAGAGCAGGACTGTGCGATCCATTTTTTGGGTCTATTGGGAGGCGCTACAGGCCGTGACCATCAAGGTTCCCATTTATCCACTACCACTGCATCCGAATATCAGAGGATCATTTAGTTCCCTATCAAGCCGCATTCCATTTACATCCAGGCGCACAGGGATCCTGAAAAACAATGGCTACCTATGGCCTACAAAATCACCGATGCAGAATTGAAGGCCATTGTTCAATATTGGCTAGCTGACTGGTGCAAACCTATGAGCATGGAGGAGATCTCTACAAGACCACCAGCAGATGCCCTTGATGATCCTGTCCAAATAGGGAAAGATCTCCATGACTTCGATGGAGAGTCATCAACAGACTCCAATCCACAAGCCCGACGCATGTTGGAGGAGTTACACACTAAAATATGCATGGAATCCAACACCAGCAGTAGCTCCCACTTGGTGATGGAGAAGAAACTACAATGGCTTATCAAGGCTGTCACTAACACAACTGATGCTGCGACACAAGCTATGTGCGTGTCCGGTCAAGAAGGGTTCATTGCGATAAGTGTTAACCTAGGTTCTATTTTTTCTGCTTTTTCAAATGCGACACCAGAGAAGGTGATCTCGGAGGATATTGGTGGCCAACCACCTATTCCTCCTAGACCCCCACCGCTATTTCTTTCAATTTTCCAGTTTCCTTAATTGTAGCACAATTTACTATTCTTGGTAGTTTTTGGGTCCTAAACTTCCGAAGCCATTTTGAGGCCCTAAACGACGTTTTTTGGGCATCGAATGGTCGGGAAAATATGAGTCCATTTTGGGCTTAACATTTGTTGTTTATAGATGTAGTCCTTAAACAGATCTTTCTAACGATGTATCATGCACGTCAAACGGAGGTAGTATGCTAAAGTTACGACCCCGGGAAATTGATGTACCAAGTTACCCAACGGGGCCCACATTAAGGCATTTCACCTCCTAGGGTTAGGTTTTTGGATGTGTAGGGTTTCCATTGTTTCTCAATAATATATAGGCCTTCGAGCCTCATTGTAACACAGATTTCAGAGGCATGTATCCACCACATCTCTTCTTAGAGATAAGCTACCAGCACTCTAGCTAGTTTATTTCCATTATGTATGTAAACAAGTTTCAGTTATTGATTAATGAAATGAAGTGTTATTTGCACTGCATATTTGTTTCTATGGTTATTTGTGTATTTTTTTGCATTCCTACATAAATCTGGATCAGTGGTATCGGAGCAATCTGCTCTTTCTCGATCCTTCTTTGCATGTCCCCAACGAGGGTGGGGTATAAAGAGTCAGGGCTCGATTTGGTCGAACCTTTGCAAGACCAGCCTCGTGAATCCCAATGGCCACCCATGGGGGACAAAAAGAAAGATGAGGGCGCAGAATATCCTATCAAAATGCTGCTCGAGGAGGCCCTTGAAAAACAAAGGAATGCGATGATGGATAACTTCACCCAGATCCTTCAACGACTTCCCACTGGCGGCGCATCTGCATTTAGCAGCCACTCTGGAGGTGCAACCCCTTTTAAGGTATAAGTAAACTTAGACATTCCCATATTTGATGGTCGAATAGATGCAGATGCCATAGATAAATGGTTGAATCTATTAGAAGGATATTTCTCGGTTCATGACTTTTCTGACCAGGAAAAGATTACTTTTTCTCTACTTAAAGATGCCCCCCATGTCAAGGACTGGTGGGAAACCTACTATGAGAGAAAGGATGAGGAGGAACCCTCTCTGTTCTTAGCTGTATCCACTTGGAATTCTTTCCAAGATGCCATAAAGGGACAATATTATTCGGTGGGGAGCTATGCGGACAAGTACATCCAATGGACTACGCTGGGGCAATAAAGAGATCAAGATGTGCATGAGCTGATGAATCTGTTCCATACCTTGCGCACCAAGTTGGGTACCAAAGATTCAGAGAAACATTTGGTGCTAAAGTACCACAGTTGTCTGCACAAATACATTCAGGAGGAAATGGAGTTCCTCGACATCTCCTCACTTGGTAGGGAATATCGGTATGCTGCCAAAATTGAGCAAAAATTCAAACAGAAAAAGCGAGACTTTGGATCTGCGAATTAGAAGCAAGGGAAAGGTGCCCCCAAACTGCAGAACCAAGGACACAACCAAGGCATGGAAACTTAAGAAAATTTACCAAATCCGCAAGTAAAGAGCAACACTGCAAAGCCGAAGAAGGAAGTGGGAAAGTGGCGTGAGTTCCATAAGAGCCCCACTCACAACACAAGTGAGTGTCGAGCTAAGCAGTCACTGGTGGTTGAGATAAAGGCTTCTGAATCAGATGCATACTCTGACATTGAATCTGAACCCAAGAAGGGGAATGATAGAGGGAAGAATATTATCGATACAGATCCCAATGCCACCATTTCCACCACGAAGATCCAAAAGGAAGAACTAGAATATTCAAAGAAGGAGGAGCGTCTTTTGCACTCCCAGATGTGGGTAAAGGGTTTCCCACTATAGTTCATTGTCTATAGTGGGAGCCAAAATAACTGGATTTCAGTAGAGGTCATGAAGCAGTTGGGTTTTCCAACCATAGCACACCCACAGCCATACACCATCGGGTGGCTTCACCAAGGACGATATCTTCGTGTCAGCCAACAGTGCCACTTTCCCTACAGCATCAAGCCCTTCACCGATGAGGTATTATGTGATATTGCTCCTCTTGATGTTTGTGATGTATTATTAGGTAAACCATACTTATGGAAGTGACATGCTGTGTATGAGTCCTGGTCTCGCACTGTTATTATTACATTGGGAAATAATTTGTACAAGATACCAGAGGTACCACCCCCTACCTCTATCTCTTTGGTTACTGCAAAACAATGCAGTAAGCTCATTTCCAAAACTGGGAAGTTTGTTTTCTTGATGATCCACCCTCAGGGTAAGAAGAAGATCATGGCCACAACCTCCAGATAGGGCCCCTCCACATGACAACAACAAATGGACAAGGTCATGGAGGAGTACCGGGACATATTCACCTCACCCATCGGGGTGCCTCTCCACTGTCAGGTCAAGCACCCCATCGACGTGACCCTAGGTGCACTACTTCCCAATGGACTGATCTATCATCTCTCTGTTATAGAGAATGATGAAATCAAGAGGAAAATTTAGGAGTTGCTACAGAAGGGTCACATCCAAACAAGTTCATCTCCCTGTGGGAGCCCGATCATGTTGGTACAGAAAAAGGATGGGACTTGGAGACTCTGTATTGACTATTAGGAACTGAACAAGATCACTATCTGGAATAGGTACTTGATCCCACGGATTGATGACCTCCTAGACCAGCCTAAAGGGGAAAAATATTTTAGCAAGATTGACTTAAAGTTCGAGTATCACCAGGTACTGATCGAGCCGACCGATGTGTGGAAGACTACCTTCAAAGCCAAGGAGGACCTTTTCGAATGGTTGGTCATGCCTTTCAGGTTGACGAATGCTCTTGCAACCTTCATGAGATTGATGGATGACATCTTGCAGCCATTCACCAACTCATTTGTAGTAGTGTATTTGGATGACATCCTGATCTTCATCTAGACTTGGGAAGAGCACCTCCACCACATCTGATAGGCCCTCCAAACATTGCAGTAGCACAAGTTGTGTGCTAATTTGGACAAGTGCACTTTTGGCATGAACCAGGTTCAGTATCTAGGATACATTATTGATGATTGTGGGGTACATGTGGATCCAACCAAGATCCAAGTCATTCGGGATTGGCTAGCCCCAACTATGCTAACAGAGCTTCGCAACTTTTTGGGCCTTGCTAATTTCTACTGCAGGTTCATGTTGGGATTCTCTCATATCACTTGGCCCTTGAGTCAAGTCACCAAGGGAGGAGTGAAAACAAATTTCTTTTGGTCAGAAACTCAGTAGAAGGCATTTGCAGAATTGAAACATCGCCTCTGTTGTGCCCCAGTGCTCACATTACTAGACTTGCAACAACCATTTGAGATCGAGACAGATGCCTCTGACTATGCTATTGGGGCAGTCCTTACTCAATAAGGGCATCCAATGGAATATCACAGCGAGAAACTAACAGACACAGTCCTCAAATATCCCACTTAAGAAAAAGAGATGTATTCCATTGTACAGGCTTGCCGGCAATGGAAGCATTACATTTTGGGGAAGGAAACGATCATCCACACAGACCACTGACCCCTACAGTTCATGCAGACACAAGGGAAGTTACAGAATGATCACCATCAGAAGTGGTCCACATATCTGCAACAGTTTAATTGAACATCAAGTAAAAGAAGGGAAGCACCAATAATGTTGCAGACTGCCTCAGCCAACCACCAATCGTGGCAATAACGACCGTGCTCAACTCTTGTGGGAACGAGAATTTTGATTGGCTGCTTCTCTACAAGAGCGATCCAGAATTCAACCACACATACCAGACGCTCTTGGAGGTAAACCAAGTTCCAAAATTTCACCTCTAGGATGTACTACTGTGTCACATGGGACACCTTTGTGTTCCTTCAAGTGAGTGTACCAAGATGATTTGGGAAGCGCACTACATTCGGGTCACTGGGAATTTCAGGTTCGATAAAATAGTGGCAATACTGCAGAAGTATTTCTATTGGCCAAACCTTCGACAGGACGTCGGGAAGTACATCCGATCTTGCATTGCCTGTGCCATTGCCAAACCATCCATGAAGAAGAAAGGCCTCTATACTCCGTTGCCTACCCCTAATCGACCTTGGGAATCCATCTCCATGGATTATATGTTAGGCCTTCCTTCTACTAAGCATGACAATGACTGTGTGTATGTGGTAGTTGAAAGATTCTCAAAGATGGCCATAATGGCGGCCTGCAAGAAGAATATCATAGCAGAAGCCACTGCTAAACTCTTCTTTAAATGAGTGTGGGTACACTTTGGTATCCCATAGTATATAATATCAGATCGAGACAGCAGGTTCCTTAGTACATTCTGGTCTAGCCTATGGTCAATGCTAGACACCAACCTCACAAAGTCCACAACTTTCCATCCCCTGACTGATGGCCAGACAGAGGTCGTCAACAGGATGATCGTACACATTTTACGTATGTACAACTCAAAGCATACACACACATGGGATGAGATCCTCCCCTATGTACAACACAGCTATAACTTGGCCCTCCACAACTCAACCAACCATAGCCCCTTTTAGGTGGGCTTGGGATTCCAGCCACTATGTCCCATTGACGTAGCCATGCCATTTGCAGCTACTCAGGCTGATTTAGCTCATATCCAGTCTGAAGTTTCCAAGGCAAACAACTTCATTGAGCACATTTAGCACATTCTCCAATAGGTTCATGACATATTGGATAGATCCAATGCTAAGTACAAGTAGCGACATGATCAGCATCGGGTGCAACACAACTTCCAGGTGGGCGACAAAGTGTGGCTACATTTACAGAAGGAGTGCCTTGCCGGACCCCATCGCAAGCTTCACCTACTCTGATATGGGCCATACACCATCACCAAGGCTATTGGGGACAATGCCTTTGATCTCAGTATTCCACCATTCCTTGTTCTGCACCCAGTGTTCAATGTGGACCACCTTTGGCCCTACTTTCCACCTCTACTAGACACATTGGACGTGGCAGAACAACTCACACCAACAGAGTTAAACCTTGACTGCATGGAACAAGCCACAACTGATCGGATTATGGACACACAGATCAAGAACAGCCGCCAGTAGAATATCCAGCTATATTGAGTTGTCAAAGCAGTCCAACTCCTTCACCAGGGAAAGTGGCTCACCGGGGACCAAGTTCAACAGAAGTTTCCTCATCTCATGGAGGAACTCAACGCAATGGGGAACACTGCTTCCTAAGGGGGGAGGAATGATCTAGGAGGATATTGGTGGCCATCCACCTATTCCCCTTGGACCCCCACCACTATTTCTTTTAGTTTTCCAGTTTCCTTAATTGTAGCGCAATTTACTATTCTTGGCAGTTTTCGGGTCCTAAACTTCCGGAGCCGTTTTGAGGCCCTAAACAACATTTTTTTGGCATTGAATGATCGGGAAAATATGAGTCCATTTTGGACTTCATATTTTCCATTTATGGATGTATTCCTTAAATATATCTTTCTAACAATGTATCATGCGTGTCAAACGGAGGTAGTATGCTAAAGTTACGACCCCAGGAAATTGATGTACCAAGTTACCCAACGGGGCCCACATTAATGCGTTTCACCTCCTAGGGTTAGGTTTTTGGATGTGTAGGGTTTCCATTGTTTCTCAATAATATACAGGCCTTCAAGCCTCATTGTAACACAGATTTCAGAGGCATGTAGCCGCCACATCTCTTCTCAGAGATAAGCTACCAGCACTCTAGCTAGTTTATTTCCATTCTGTATGTAAACAAGTTTTAGTTATTGATTAATGAAATGAAGTGTTATTTCCACTACATATTTGTTTCTATGGTTATTTGTGTATTCTGTTGCGTTCCTACATAAATCCGGATCAGAAGGCTATGATGTAGGATTTCCCGATGATTAGCACCGAGCTACAGGACATGAATGTTTAAGTTCCCCCGACTACAATCGACGTGGGAAGTGCAGAAGTGAACACACTGCTGTAGCTGTTGCCAAGCATTGCTGTCAATATCAATATGTTACCTACCCAAGTCTTAGTGCAACTATAGCAGAGTGCCATCCAGGAGTTAGCTGACAGGTAGAAGGAGCTTAGTGATGGGTACGTGCATTCACAAGACACTGTAAAGAAGTTGCAGGAGGAAGCTGAAGAGATGCAAAAGATCAACAAATAGATGGAAGAAGAAAAGGCATGGGAGATGTCCGCATTGAAGAAAAAAATGGTAGAGCTGTAGTGGAAAGTTGTCGATCAAATCACCGAGTTAAAAACCGAGTAAGACCACCTCATTATCAAGAAATCGCAGCTCTATGCTAGTTGTGGTGAGGTTGAGCAAGCGGTTGACGAGGCCTGTCAACACATCTATGAGAGAACAGCATAACTCACTATTGTCACCAAAGCTAAGCAACTTGGGGAGGTGCTTTCCTAGCTTCAGTTAAATAACAATCTGCTGAATTCTTTGGTTTACCTCGACACGTCGCCTGAACAAATTGTTGAATGGAAGAATATGATCAAGGAGTTCGCCACCCAGTTTGAAGCTATGGAGAAAGAGGTGAAGACGATCGTGGAAAAAATGACATAGTTCTGGCAGAGTGTCGTTTAAGATGACCAATTGGAATAGTTGGCCAAGCAAGCATAGTAAGATGAAACTTAGTAGACAACGCTGAAGACGTCGTTGCACACAATTCCTCTCATAGTCTAGATTACGTGTGCTAAAGAGTTGAAGGACCTGTAGAAGTGAGCCACCCAAGGCCAAGAATGTCAGTGCAAGCACAACACCCAGCTCGATGACTTCCAGGACATTGGTGGGAAGTTGGCTATGAAAGCTGTCACTATGCTGCAACCAGCACAAGAAGGTAGGAAGATAATGGATGGAAAGGCCAGGGAGGAGCACCCACTGAAGCAGGACATGCTGAATTGTTAGGATACATTTGAACGCATTCAACTCTAGGTTCGAGAGATCTCGTAGTAGTTCAAGGAATTCAAGTCCAAGACGATGGAGTACACCCTATCGACTTGACATGGTTCGAGGACAAGCCACAAGACTATGTTGGGGGCTTGTTGGAAGGGGTATTGGGTAAGTGAGTTGCACAGCACCGCGAAGGCTGTGTAAGCTCACAAGCCATCGTGAAGGACCACAATAGCATGATAGGCAGAAGAATAATCGTGTTTGGAATTCTTTATGAAATTTTGTACCGATTGACCACATTTCGTGGATATAGGTCACTAGTTTGTTAGAAGTTATTTAGAAGTGGACCTTGGATGTAAAGGCACAAGCCTATATATACAACTAGAGTTGCAATAGTAGATATCACTTTTTGGAGAATAACTTGGAGAGAATTATGGAGAAGAACTTGTATTTTGGGTAGCTTTTTGCATCCGTGTCTATTGTGAGCGGGTTTTTGGCTATGTCTGTGTTGATCTGTTTTCAATCTCCTACTATGGATACGTACTGCATGTTAAGAAACTATTTCACAGAAGTAATATGATATGACAGATGTTGCCCTAAAGTGATTTTGTCTCTTACTTTCCCATTTTTATGATATGCAATGATAATGATGGATGTTTACTAGATTTGTTCTATGAATGATTGTTACTGTTGTGATGAATGAAGTAATGCAATCCATTAGCTATCTACTGGTTATAAATTTGTGATGAATGACACGATTATGATAAAATGATATCTGAGTATCTGTTGATTCTTAAGTTAATTCGTTGATGCCATGCCCTCCCTTATTACTTCTAGAAACTTGGTTTCTATATATCTCCCTTGACATATCGGGTGAGACTTCATCCGCTCTGCTGGTGTTTTTGAGTTGGGTCAAACCTGTTTGGGTTGGTGCTCAAGGAGATCGTGCTAGTTGGGCATCGACAGAGTGGACCCCCTGTTGACAAGGATTTGTTGGTGGGTTGTGCCAGCAGGAAACTTGTTGGTGACTTCATTAGCAGAGTACCATTTTCCTTATGTGGGGGGTTATCCAACTTTATCCACTTGAAACAAGGGAATGGAGTTCGTCCTTATATGGAATATGCATCATCCCACAATGGTGTCACAAAGAAGAGGTTCCTGAACATCTGGATGGATGTATTCGAGTTCTGCTGTTTGCAAGTCGTTTTGTTCCAATAATGGTACATGATATGGTCGAAGTAGATCTACATTGAAAAATGGATGTAGGCCAAGGCATGCAACAATGTCAAGCTGAAAAGCGTTTTCTCCAATCTATTTAAGGATACTGTATGGACCATATCACATAGGTTTCATGTTTCTGTATGGACTAGTGAAGCGTTCCTTCTTTAGATGTAACCAAACTTGATCCCTGATTTGGAATGAATGAGGAATGTGATGCTTGTCATGTCGGGCCTTAGCTTTTGAATTTGCTTGTTGCAACATCTCCTGTGCTTGCTTCTAAATTTTGTAGGTTTGATATCTGAACTTCAATGCTTTCTCCACTTCTATCCTTTGAATTCGATGTTGTTCGACTGGGTCGAGAAACTAATTAAGTCGATAGGCACCGAGGGTTGAAATCCATAACATATCTCAAATAGAATATTTCCTGTAGAACTATGTTGAGCATGATTGTAGCCGTGTTGTATGTATGGAAGGATTTCATCCCATGTTCAACAATGCTTATGGTTGTACATGCGAATCATTTGTATGACTAAGATATTTACAACTTCCTTCTATCCATCTGTCCGTGGATGGAAGGATGTCAACAAAGAAAGTATCATGTCGAGCTGTTGCCATAGAGTTTTCCAAAATGTGCTGACAAATCTAGTATCTCTATTGGAAATAATGGTCATTGGGAGGTCATAGTGTTTCCACACATGTTCAAAGAAGAGATGAGCAGTTTGCTGTGTTGTTGTAGTCTTCTTGCATGGTATGAGTATAGCCATCTTGGAAAATATTTCAACTACTACTAGTGTCACGTCATGGTGATGTTTGGTAGTAGGATATTCCATCAAGTAGTCTAGAGAAATTGGTTCCCATGGTTGACTAGGAACTGGAAGGGGTGTGTACATTCCTTGTTGTCAATTTGACGGTTTCGCAATGGCACAAAACACTCACGATCGAATGTACTTGTTGACATTGGATTTAAGTGAAGGTGAGTAGAAATACTTTTGGAGGATACTAAGTGTTTTTGTGACTCCAAAATGTCATGCAGTCTTGCTGTAGTGCATGTCTCAAATGAGCTTTTGTCGGTGCTCACCAGTCGGTACAAAATGTTTTCCAAGCTTGTATAGCATGGTGTCTTTTAGGAAGTAGTCGGCAGTCAAAAACTTGTCGGTCTGAAATTGTTGATAGATTACAGAAAAATTGCAGTCTACCGAATACAATTGTGGCCAAGTAGTGGTGTCATAACCCTGCATACTCATCACTATAGATATTAGAGTAATGTGTGGTATGCTGAGACAATCAACTGCGACATTGGTTTTTCCTTTCCGATACTTAATTACCAACTAAAAATGTTGCAGGTAATTAATCCACTTGATTTTTTGGGTTGTCTGTAGTTTCGACTTGGTCGGAGTGAAATGCAAAGGTTTATGGTCAGTGAGGATCACTGTTTCCTTGCAAAGAATGTAGTGTCTCCATTGCTTCAGAGCTTGCATAATGGTGTACAATTCTTTTTCATACGTCAAGTACCTTCTAACAGTGTCTCTAAAAGTATTAGAATGAAACGTGAATGGGTCACTTAACTGAGTGTTGCACCGAGGGAATAGTCCAATGCATCCGTCTCAATCTTAAACGGCTAATGCAAATTAGGTAACACAAGTATTGGTGCAGTACAAAGCTTGTTTTTGATTTGTTCAAAAGCTTGTTGTTGTGTCGGTGTCCATTTGAAGAAAGTTTTCCCATTTCCTTTTGTCAACTACTTCAAAGGCCATGCAATCTCGCTGAATCCAAGTATGAATCATCGATAGAAATTCGCCAAACCAAGAAAAATTCTTAGTTCATGTATGTTTTGAGGAATGGGCCAGTCTTTGAGGATATGTACTTTTTTTGGGTCGGCATGAATGCTTGCAGAGTCAATTACATACTCCAAATACTTGATGTTGGCCATCGCAAATGAGCATTTGTCCATGTTCAGATATAGTCGATATTGTTGGAGAGTTTCGAAAACTTGTCGAAGCTGTTTGACATGTTCTTTGAATGATTGACTGAAAAATCAAGATATCATCGAGATAAACAATGACACATTTACTGATGAAAGGTCATAGAAGGTCATCCATATATCTCATGAAGGTTGCAAGTGCATTGGTTAAGCCGAAAGGCATGGCTAACCATTCAAAGAATCCTTCCTTGGTCTTGAAATCTGTTTTCCATACATTGGTGGACTCGATTGGAATATGGTTGTTTCTTGACTTGAGGTCGATTTTCGTAAAGAAATTAGCACCTTTCAGATTGTCGATGAGTTCATCAATCCATGGAAGAGGGTATATGTTCTTCACTGAAATTTTGTTGAGAGCTTGATAGTTGATGCACATTGACCGAGTCCCGTCTTTCTTTGGAACTACGGTGACTTGAATTCCACAAGGAGAGGATCTAGGGAAGATATGACCCTTGTCGATCAAATTCTAGATTTTTTTATGAATCTCTTCATTTTTGAGAATGGATCTTTTGTAACAAATGCGTTAGGTAATGAAGAACTAGGAACAAGTTCAATGGATTTTTTACCTGACAATGCAGAGGTACTCCGTCTGGTGCTATTGAGGCCTGGAAAATCCCAGGAAACAACAGTAGGGATTCCCCCCAATAAGCGTTCCCAATTAGATTGTTATTGTTTGGTATGGGGAATCTGTCTGGTTTGCGGTCCGGCTACCATAGGTCAAGTAATGGTTAAAGCTTATTTTACCAGTTGCGGCCAGGTCCAACGTTTAAGTGTATTTTTGGGTTTTATATTTATGTATGATATGCAGGTGCCTAATTAAGTGTAATCGATAAAGATAACGAAGAGTTTGGCAATGTGATGCATAGGTTCTTACCTTTCCTCTTACCTCTTTCGCTTCTAAATCATAAACAAGAACAACTTATACTAATGCTAACTAATTCTAACTAACCTGTCCCTAGGGAGAAATATTGTAATTAATGATGAGTAATGTACTATAAAACATGCATTTAGAATACTATAGATAGTTGTTCATATTTCAGAATACATGAATATAGGTAGAAAGGTAAACAAAGAGATAGCTCATTGTCGATTAAAAAATTCATTACTTAGATATGATGCGGAAGTTTCACATAAATAAATAGGAAAACATTCATAACATGAAATAATTCATAAGTTAGAACGATTTCATAGTTTATAGAAAAATCTGAAACAAAAGTAGTTCACATTCAACCAATCTATGGCAAGCATTTGAGACTCCACAGTGCCTTCTGCATCTGAAAATATAAACTCTTTATTATAAGAGGAAGTAGTTCTTCTTACAATAACCTTTCATAAAGGTAGCATGAGAAAAGGACCCGACTCTATTGACTTGATCACTATTTATACAAGTTTAAATGTCTCTTGGTCTCCCTTGCCTTTTGGGCTTCTTCACAAATCAGTTACAAAAATGCATTTATCTTCTAGTGAACTAGCTAACCTAGGAAAATATTACAAAATGTATTAATAAAACAAACTACTAAGTGGACCCAGCCACATGATTAATGAATTTATTTCAAATATTTGCATATGTTGCTATAGTCTCGAACCCAAAGGGCTCTAGGAATCTGATAGTGATTTCATGTTTAGAAACTTGGGATTTTATATTTTCCACTATGGCTAGTATCAACCGAAGTTGATCTTCCAATAAATGACTGCTCACTACTTCTTGGGCTATTGCAGTTTTCAGCACCTTCTCATCCAAAATCTTGAACAGCTGGATACTTTGTTCATCCTCCAACCATCTGAATTGCAATTGCTTCAAAAATACTTCATGATCAGGTAATTATTATAACCTTCTTCTAGTATATGTTTGACAATGATTGTAAGTTGTGAGAACTTTTCTGCAGAATTCTACACAAACATATTTAGTCTTTCGGACTGCATTTACCGATTCCTCTGTTGCTTTACTCCTGAATTCAATCAGTTCATACTCTAGCTTCACTGTCTCTAAGTCCTTAATGGGTGCATTAGTTGGAGGTTCCTTGGTTGTTTCCAACCAAGTCAAATGTCCTTGTAGAATTTCCAGGATATCCTGGGTCTTGTCTAAGAAGTAAGAAGCTGTACTCACAATTTCTTCCAGCCTTGTTTCTACTTGCTAAACTTTTAACATATCCTCTGCTATTTGAAGCTACATCTGATGAATTTTACTTCTAAGTGTGAGATCATGCTTCTTCAATGGCTCAATATCTATTTTCTGTTCATTTACTGCTTTTAATGAGGCTTCCAATGAAGATTTTTGGGTCTCCAATGCTACTACTTGAGTCTTATAATGCTTAGCTTTCCCCTCAGCAGTAGTCTTCTGTAGCTCTAATTTTGCTACTTTATTTTCCAGACTTCCTTTCTCCTTTCTCAATTATTCAATTGATAATTTCAAATTGTCTTGTTCTGCTTCTAATATTTGATGTCTTTGCTGAAATCTTTCAAACTCTGACAAGGTGGCCTCATATTTTTTTTTGGAATCTCTTCCTACTTTTTCTTTTGTCCTTAGCACTTCTTTCATTTCAGCCATCTTTCCTTTGTATTGCTCAATATTTTCCATAATCTTATCCACGTTGTGAGAATTCGCATAGGCATTTGCAATACCCATAGCTGATAATTCCTTGGGGTGCTCTTCTACATTTTTCATGACTGTTCTCTCCGTCACTGTAGTGAATGCTGGTTGAGATCCTACCTTCAAAATTTTCTCTGTCCTCCATACAATGGACTTCATTTTGGGATCAAAACAAATATCCTCAAACATGCTACATCATATTACTTTGAAGGTGTAAAAGGTACCGGTCCCATTTTAGATATGGGCACATGACCTCCTGTCAGAATGTTGCTAGACGTGGCTGGTAGGTGCTCTGGATTAGCCCGCACAGGGATTTGTTATGAACCTCCTGTATCCTGCATACCTTGATTAGAGTTTGAACCTCCTTTATCCAAGGACTTCTCCAACTCTCCCATTTTCTTTAGAACAACCTCTGTGCTCCTTCTTTTAGTAGCTTCTTCCTAATCCTTCTGTGCTTCTTTAGCCAATATTTTTTTTTATCCCACTGCAAGCCTACTAGTGCTTTCTTCCTAAGCTTTTTCCTCATCTCCTTCTTCTGGCTTTGGCTTATTGCTGCTACTTCCTTTAGTACCAAATGATTTTCCTTTCAACCTCTTGCTCAAGGCTTCCATACTATAAACATTTCTGAATACTTTCTCTTCTTTGTCTATGTAATCGACATACTCAAAATTTACTTTGTGAGTTGCTACCTTTCCTTGTGAGTCATTCCTATGGAATCTTTTCTCCCCAAAGTGGAATATTTCCATCTCTTTGAAAAAATCTGGGGTGCTTTTGACTCTGTTAAACTTGTAACTTCCCATGTAAAAGGATACTGGTGGGAAAAACGCCTTCTTGATATAAAAAAAATGGCTTCCAAAACCATCTAGGAATACCTATCTGACTGTCTCCTTCAATACTATATAGCCTGTTGCATACTTAGGCAAAAATGAAGGTGCTCTAGTACCTCGATACATTCTCAGGTAAGTGCCTTCCTTGATGAAAAAATAGTCACCAAATTCTTTTATAGATTCCACTGCTCCCTCTGACAGACATGGGAAATCTTCTAAAAATATTAACCTATAAAAGGGCCTTATGAATTCTTCACAAGTTAACTGATAATGAGTGTGATATTTGTGGGATCCTATAATCTGATATGCAACATAAATAGGAGCCTTCCCTTCTATCGATTTACAATTTATCTTTTCAAACTCATGCCTATATATTATGCAATCTAACAAAAATGATGACATATGGAATTCTGATTTACTCTGCTTTAGACCCTCCTGATCTTCCTTGATAAATTTAGACATGTTTTGAGTAGCAATATCTGCCTAGTTGAAGACTGTTCCCTCCATTGCCACATAATAGATGAGTGGAATCCACCCAAAATTGTATGTTTTTCCATCACACCTACCATACATCCTACTTAACATCAATGTTATTAATCTGAATGGGGTTTCAAGACTAGTTGTTTCATACTCTCCTGAATGCTTATGTTTGAAGGTTTTTCCTTCAGTCATCATCCCCTTCATTGTGGTGGTATAGTCGAATTTAATGCTCTTGACCCAATTTGTGGTCACATATATCTCTGCTTCTGGTATACTATATGCTTTTAAAATAAATACTGGTGCAAATGATGCTACTGGCTTGCCCTATTCATCATTAATTATCATACCCACTGTGTCAATCTTTGGAAGAATCCAACCAATGAACTCGGCACAGGGAAAAACCTTTGGCTTGGTGGTTATCTTGGTTAAATCCAACCTCAGAATGTTCTCATATAAGGTAAGATCCCCCAGTCCAGCTTCTGGCACTTTCTTGTCAAACATCATAGAGTAGAGTTGGCCCCATTTCAACTCAGGCTCTACTCCTGTAACTACTTTGGTATCCTCGTACACTATCTCGACCTTTACTGCAGGCAAAACTTCAGCAATCTCTAGGTTAGAATCATTCTCAGCGATTTTGAGCTTCTTTCTTCCCTTTTTAGGCATGGTTTCAACAGCAAAAAGTACCTGCAAGAAAAACTATCTTAGCACCCATAAGATCATATCAATCACACATATACATCATTTAAGCAGAAAAAAAAACTAAAAGTTCTTTACCCTGTCCACTCCTTCCATTAGAAACCTGTACTATGACTGGCTCAGGGTTATGGCTTAAAATCATACTCTACTGAAACCACAGGCAACCCCTACTAAAAAAAAACCCCCAATGGCCCTCACTCTCTCTCAATCACCATGAGGCTTCAAAAAACCAAAAATCATGGCAAAAATGCCCTAGGGAAAAACGATGCCAGACTTCCCAAGGCCAAAATCTAAGGAAAATCCTCCTACAAACTCTGCTAAGGAAAAGAAAACCTCCACTAGGGCCAATGCCTACGCATGAGAGATCTAATGCATCCATATCGGCATGAAACTTGGCCTTCTGAAAACAAAAAATCTATGATCTAGAAAACTCAACGAAAATACCCCTGATACTCATAATGCCTATGTATTTTTACTAGGGAAAGAAAAGCGTTGGGGCAATATGATCTAAAATAAGACACAAGGTGAAACCATTCCTAAACCCAGCCAAACCTAACCACCGACAATGACAACTACAAACCCTACCTAATCAATTACTGGGAAAAAGGTGAGGACACCTACCTGTCAGTCAATGCTAGCTCCACACAGTTGAAACTGGCTGATGAGTGCAGGACACATGAGATCCATCGAGGAACCATGCATATGAATCCAAATAGGAAACATTCTTCAATCTCACGCACTCCATAAAAACCCGCAAGGTGAAAGAGACAAGTGAAACGGGAAAATAAAAAGACTTTACAGGCAGTAAAAACCCGCAAAACCTCTGCACGTGCGAGCCCCAAAAAAACTTCCTGGCGCCAACCACTGTGGGCCACACAAATAAGTCGTCACAATTATGCATCTGTAACAATAGCCCAAAATATCAACATACTTTCATGATGACGCACCAGATGATACCTTCGCAAAACACAGAACAATTCACCGTAGCGGATCAATCCTGAAGAAAACCCCACCATAGCAGCTCCTGGTTTGCAAATGAAATGATCTTTGAAATCCACCGCCATAGCAGACAGGACATGAAAAACCTTCTACCGCATCAGGAACATACAGAAGATGACTTGCAAGACAGAAAAGAGTCCACCGTAGCGGCTCACGACCAAGGAGAACGCCCGCCATGGAGGCTCACAGGAAACAAATCGAAATAACCATTGGAAACCTGCCACCATAGCAGACGTAAAGCAAGAAGCTCATCGACCCAGTGGAAACATGCAAACATCGGCTCATAAGTCAAAATGATAACCGCCGTGGTGGCCCCATCATAGAAATATTTTCGATATAGCGGCTAACAAAGAGTGAATGGTTCGCTGTAGTGGCTGGGAAGCAAAGATAAGTCCACTGTTGCGGCTTGAAATTGAAAACCTGTCTGCTACTGCGGATCAAAATAAATTTTCTCCCTTAGTAAAAACGAAAATTTTCTACAATTTCATTTTGGACAGGAAAAAATCAAAGGTCAATTAAAGCAAAGGCAATTAAGATTTTCAAAGGGGTGCCAAAAAATATAAAAATATTTTTGGAAAATGTTGCAGCAGCAACATGTGCTTGAAATATGTTCTGGTATTCTTCAAGAATGCTGTCGATCTATTTTTTTAATCAGGAGTTACGTTGGTCGATAAGTTGAATCGTTGTTGCAGTCTTCCTGGAATGTTGAGGCTTGATCATGATTAATGAATTTTTTTGAGCATGATTGATAAGATTCTTCATTTGTTTGGAAGGTATTATAAAAACCGTTGATGTTGTTTTTCGCTCTGGTATGCATACCATTGATTGCATATTTTAAAAATCACTTTCTGAGGCTGTGACTGATATGTACCGTGTCACATAGGTAGGGTTTACCGAATAGATCATCGGCTACGAAAAGTGGTGCCACATCACAGAGTACTTCATCTTCAAAAGGTTTAATGAAGTAGGTGAGTTGGCATTATCATGTGATCCTTAGTTCCTGTCCATCCTTCATCCATCCAATGTTGTAAGGCTAAGGATGTGGATTAGTGACAAGAGCAAATTTCTTCATAAGATATTTAGAAACAAATTTCTTTTGGCTACCATTATCCACAATAAGATGTAATGGATTGTTCTGAAACCATTTTTGTGTATGGAGTAGGTGCTCTTGTTCCTCCTTATCAACGATGGTCAAGGCTATCAGAGTGGTCGAGGTCGAAGAAAAAAGGGTTGATGCATCTGGATCAGATTCTACTAGGGTTCTGTTGGACAAGTCTGATGTCGACAATTTTGCCAAAATGTCTTGTGAGATTTGCATTCTGGCGTATCATGCCATGCTGAACCGTGATAAAATGCATCTGCACACGTACTGACAGTTAAAAAACCCATCTCTTGCTGAATGTATGGGGATAAACCGCTGACGTACTTTAGGAAAAGCAATTTCTCCTCTTCTTGGACACCAAGTATAGCCATGAGTCGATAAAACTCATCGGTGTAACTATGTATGGACTGGTCTTTCCGCTACCTTAGTTGTTGGCACTTATTGTACTATTGTTCAAGGTATTTGCGAAGGTAGAATTCCTTTCAGTCATATTCGACAAATTTAACCCATGTGTCTATGGGGTCTTCTTCCTTTTCCATATTTGTCGAAAGATTATCCCACTAGCAGTGTACGAAGGTTGATATATTCAAGGACACAATGGTGATATTTTCTGCTTCGGAGAGTTGATTCACTGCATTGTAAGATTACAGTTGTTGTCACCAATTGTTGAAGGATTTTTCATCAATCTTTCCTTCAAGGTTCGGTATGTCTAGATTCATTTTCACTTTGAAGGGGATGATTTTATCGAAGTCATATCACGTCGAGGATTCCTCGGAGTTTGTACTGACTTTGATGAGAATATAGATGAACTAGGTGAACATTTCAGTTTGCTAGAGAGCCAATGATTTTTCTATGAGTTTCGTTGTCTCGTCAGTTGCATGTCTATTGTCCACTTCTTCGACCATATTTTCTGAAGTCAAAGGAAGTGTTTGCTTGTGTTTATGAGTTTACGAGCGTGTTTGAACATGCAAAAGTTAAACAACTTCAATGGAAGTGCTTATGTAGCTTAAGACTCTAAAAAATATCTTGCTCTAATACCAATGGTCCAAGTCATGCCCAGGTTCACATTGGGGACAATAATTGACTGAATGAGTTGAGTACTGTTATGGCAGAATCTTATAAGAAGAATTAGAAAAGCAGGAAACACAAGAGGTCGACAAGAAATATACACACATACAATATGCAATAATTCGAACCAATTTATTACTTATGATCCATGAATGATGGAGGAATCTGATAATGTCTATATTACATTAATGTACATGCTTATATAGGATTCTGAGACATTTGGGTGACTACCTACTACGTTCAGTTACAAAAGAATTTATAACGGTTCAAAATTTCAACCGTCATAGAGAATGTTGGTATGATGTATGTCGAGGTGAACTTGTTGAAGGAGAAACTGTTGAAGGAAAACTTTTCACAGGAAAACCTGTCGGCTAAACATGTCAAGGTGAACCTGTCAAAGGAGAACTTGTCGAGGAGAACTTGTCAAAGGTGGACCCGTTGAAAGAAAACCTGTCAGCTGCTGGTTGGATCAATCATCATCATCAACATATTCATCATCATCATCATCATCGTCATCGTCATCATCATCATCATCATCAACATCATAATCATCGTTGTTGTCATCATCATCATCATCATCATCTTCATCATCTTCATCATTTCATATGAGATAAACATGGTGATCACCATTTTCATCATCATCATCATCATCATCATCATCGTCGTCGTCGTCGTCATCATCGCCATCATCATCATCGCCATCATCATCATCAACATCATCTTCATCAACATCATCATAAACATCAACATCATCAACATCATCAACATCATCATTAACATCATCAACATCATCATCAACATCATCATCATCAACATCATCATAATCATCATTATCATCATCATCAACATCATCATAATTATCATTATCATCATCATCCTCATCGTCATTATCATCATCATCATCATCATCATCATCATCATCATCATCATCATCATCATCATCATCAACTTCATCGTCATCTTCATCGTCAAACATGACTGTCAATAACAAATTGAGCAACATAAACCATACCTATAGATTGATTAATTAATGTGCTACGTGGGGCCAACGATGATTTTTTATATATATGTGCCGGTTTGGTGTGAAATTTAGCATGGTTACCCTAGACACATGAATTGCGATGTGGGAGGGTTTCCAGAATCAAACATCATCATCATCATCATCATCATCATCAACAACAACATCATCATCATCATCATAATCATCATCGTCATTGTCATCAACATCATCATCATCATCATCATCATCATGATCGTCGCCGTTGTCATCATCGTCATCATCATCAACATCATCATCAACATCATCATCATCAACATCATCAACATCATCAACATCATCATGATCATGATCATCATCATCGTCATCATGATCATCGTCATCATCATCATGTTGAGTAGTAGTCTAAACATGTTACAATTTGAAATTTTTATGGTCATATTTTTCAAACAAAAGATATGACAAAAAAGAGTCATCAATTGTTAATATTGAACAACCTAAGTGCAATAAGGGTTTTTAAGGGAACTAATTCATTTATGCATTAAAAAACAATTCAAGCAATGAAAAATTGCAATTT
The DNA here is from genome assembly GCA_001517045.1 of Pseudotsuga menziesii. Taxonomy (NCBI): domain Eukaryota; kingdom Viridiplantae; phylum Streptophyta; class Pinopsida; order Pinales; family Pinaceae; genus Pseudotsuga; species Pseudotsuga menziesii. Next base: position 1,642,576 of record LPNX010570948.1, read on the forward strand.
AAACAAAGATTGTATAACCAAATGTTAGTAATGATAACTAGAAAAGACCAAATTATATAACATTTCGACTAGTCCATATATACTGAACACTATGTTTTATGATTTTGTCTATCATTTGACTTTTACTAGAGTTAAATTACTTTAAATTTTTTTCTATATTAATTATTGAATATATTAGTTATGTTCATTATGCTAAGTTTTTTTATTTATATTAACTATTTAAGAATTTAATTATATTTACTACAATCACTCTAATTTATAAAAGGAGTTTATATCCATTAATGATTATGTTAAATATATTTTATATTTAATTAACTATGTTAAAGGAATAGACTTATAAATTCATTGTTTTATGGAAAAAAAACAACAACAACTTAGACCTAATAATTATACAAGTTTATATAATAGTGAGAAATTTCACAAAAAGTAAAAGAGGGTTATGTTGTACATTAATGTTTAATAAGAAATAGTAAAGGGTTATGCACATCATAACATTAGATAAGGAATCAAAGAGGGTTCCATTGGATTGCAATTTTCAATAAAGAATAAAGAAGATTATGTAACATATCAACATTTCGCATATAGAGTAATCTTTTGTCGCATTCTCATGTGAATAACGTTGATTTATGATAAGTATTATTTTCGAAGTAAATAATGCTAATTAATGTTGACTATTGTTAATTAAAAATGACTAATAATAACCAATATAGATTAACATAACTATGGTTTCTAAAATGTTGACTATGTTTACTAATATTGAAGAGTGTTGATGGTATGTTACATTTTGAATTATTATAACTATATCAGTAATTATTATTTTTAAATAAGATTTGTCTTGATTAGGTTTAGTTACACTAATCTATATTTTATTATGTTTTATGAATGTTAAGTGATATTGTAACATTATAATGTTATGTCACAATCTTATGCTCGATAAAAAAAAAATAAGGTTATGTTACATTTTGATGTTTTAAGAAATAAAAGAGGGTTGTGTCATATTGTGATATTGGCTAATGTCAACTTATTTATTGTGAGTAACGTTGCCTTATGTTGAATAAGAGATGATTCATGTTGACTAATCATTGTTCGGGTACACAAGGTACTCCCAAAAGACCGAACACCTAGAGCAACCACTTCACACAAATGAATCACATATCAATACACCAATGTTTGTCATGTGGTTAAAACCCTTGAGAGGGAAACAGTCCATGACCCCAGCCAAATAGATACTTGGAGCAATTTATTATGCAAAATAAAGAAAGTTACATGAGCTTCTCATAATCGATCAACTAGCCAAGGACCCTCCATGCTCTTTAAATAGAGATCATGGACCAATTGGGTGTTAAGCCACATATCAATGGTAGGCATGATCTAAGAGAAGTTGAACCGTCACATCACTCTATGTCTAGAACATATCGTGACCGTCGGATTATAATATTTACAAATGCATACTAAAGAAACACACTTTTACCTAATGGATATATTACACAAGTTGATCTTAACTAACTCCTAAGTGTCTAAATATCCTAACATCCCCCCTTAAGAACGAATTGGGATAGGATTGAAGGATTTACAAAAGTGACACTATTAGGAGAAGGAAGGAGGCATGAGAGCCTATCCCCCCTTAAGGACACATTCCTAAACTCCTAACATAGACCAAAGTTTAGAAAACTTCGCTTCTGTAAGAGACTTGGTGAAGATGTCTGCAACTTGATCATCTGTAGGGAAATAGACCACTTCAATAACACGATCATGAACAAGATTTCTGATGAAGTGCATGTGTAGCTCTATGTGTTTGCTATGCTGATGTAGAACTAGATATTTGGTAAGCTTGATGGAACTTTGATTGTCACACCAAGGTGGAGTAGGCTACTATTGTTCGAATCCAAACTCTAAAAGGATCTATCGAAGCCATAAAGCTTCCAGACTGGAATTAACTGTAGCTTGATATTCTACTTTTGCTGAAGAAAGAGAAAGAGATTGTTGTTTCTTACAAGCCCAAGTGACAGCTATGGGATATGGACCCATGCCCTTTTGGGAGTACCCTGTGTACCCAAACATGGTATCAGAGCAACGAATTCACACAAATGATTCATAGATCAATACACCGATGTTTGTCACGTGGTTAAAACACTTGAGAGGGAAATAGTCCACAGCCCCAGCCTAATAGCTACTTGGAGCAATTTATTATGCAAAATAAAGAAAGTTACATGAGCTTTTCATAATTGATCAACTAGCCAAGGGCCCTCCATGCTCTTTAAATAGAGTTCATGGACCAATCGGGTGTTAAGCCACGGATCAATGGTAGGTATGATCTAAGAGAAGTTGAATCGTCAGATCACTTTATGTCTAGAACATATTGTGACCGTTGGATTATAATATTTACAAATGCATACTAATTCATACTAAAGAAACACACTTTTACCTAATGGATATATTACACAAGTTGATCTTAACTAACTCTTAAGTGTCTAAATATCCTAACAATCATAAAGTTGAGTAATGTTGAATTAATTTCACTAATGTTGGATAAGATGACTAAATTTAACTATACTTAGTTATTATGTTGACCATGTTAAATAATGTTGTCTTACAATGGCTACTTTGTTGACCAACCTTAACTAATATTGAAGAATTTGACTAATGTTCACCAAGGTTACTTATGTTCATTAATGGAAAATATGTTTATTGATGTTGTCTACTTAAATAATAACGTTGAGTAAGGTAAACTAATTTCATGTCACATTGCTAATATTATTTCTAGTTACACTAAATTAAATAAGATAATAATTAATTTATATTAGTTATCACTTAGTGCTAATTGGGGTTAGAGCATCTTACCATGCTTAATAAGAAATAAACCATACTTATGTCTAGTGTTAGAAAATGTTAAATTTATGCCATGGAAGATCATATGAATGTTGATTAATTATGATATGTTTTGACTAATGACAACTAATATTTACTAAAACTAGCTAAAATTGACTATGTTCATTGAGTTTACAAATATTGACTCATGTAGATTAATATTGGAAAATATTTACTAAAGTTTACTAATGCTCATTATTTTCACTAAGTTTAAAAATAATGAGCATTAGTGAACACATTCATCATCATCATCATCATCATCATCATCATCATCATCATCGCCATCATCATCATCATCGTCAACTTCATTGTCATCTTCATTGTCAAACATGACTGCCACTAACAAATCAAGCAACAAAAAAATACCTAAAGATTAATTAATGTGCTACGTGGGGCCAATGATGATTTTTTTTATATATGTGCCAGCTCAGTGTGAAATTTGGCATGGTTGGACTAGACACATGCATTGACGGTGTGGGAGGGTTTCCAAACTCAAACATCAAACACCATCAACATCATCATCATCCAAATCATCATCAACATCATCATCATCATCGTCATCATCATTGTCATCAACATCATCATCATTGTTATCATCATCATCATCATCATCATCATCATCATCATTTCATATGAGATTAACATGGTGATCACCATATTCATCATCAACATCATCATCATCATCATCATCGTTATCATCGTCATCATCATCATCAACATCGTCATCATCAACATCATCATCAACATCATAAACATCAGAATCAACATCATCATCATCAACATCATAAACATCGAAATCAACATCATCATCATCAACATCATCATAATCATCGTTATCATCATCATCGTCATACCTAGAAAGATTGACGACATCTTGCGTCATTGGTTTGGCGAGGTCATCGGATTCTTCATCATGTCATAGGACATCATCATCGTCACCACCATCTTCATCATAATATTCATCATCATCATCATCATCATCATCATCATCATCTTCATCATCTTTGTCATCACCCTCTTCCTAGTCAACATCTTCATCATCATAAATTTCTTCATCATCATCATCATCATCGTCATCACCATATTCATCATCATCATCATCATCATCATCATTGTCACCATCATCATCATCGTCATCACCATATTCATCATCATCATCATCATCATCATCATTGTCACCATCATCATCTTTGTCATCACTGTCTTCCTCATCAACATCTTCATCATCATCAACTTATTCTTCTTCTTAATCATCATTGTCATCACCATCTTCATCATCATCATCATCATCATCATCATCATCATGACAATGTTGTGTATGCGAGGGATTGATGATGAACTTCATTCATGTGTCACATGGATCATTTTCCTTAAGGAGTTCCCCAAAATTCTTGCTCTTATTTTCCATATTGATCCATAGTACTTGGTTTTTTATACAAATTGATGTGGTGTTTGGAGGCTCCTAAAGTGAGGGTTTTTTTATACATATTTTCTATTACATCAACTACCAAAAATTACCTATACCCAAAGTTTTATTATTACCCAAGTTTCACTTACCATTACATCAACTAATAAAGACTTACCTTTACCCAAAGTTTTATTATTACCCAAGTCAACTTACTAATACTCATACCCAAACCTTCACCGTGCACGAAGCTTACAAGGAGCAGCTCACAGGTCTTTTTGCACTACGTGTTGACATGTAAAATGACAATGTTATAAATAGACAAGGTTATATTTTTATGTCAACATGTGGAAGCTTATGCACTTACCGTATACAATTTTTATTTCTCGACACGATTTGCTTATTGGTCGTTGCATGCAATTTATCCGACAGGTCTTCATGGCTTCAGTACGGGTGTATGTGATTTCTGTTGACGGTGTCACTAAAATTTATCTTCATGGGTTTTCTGCAATTCGTCTTCATGGGATGCTAACGGATTTACTGCACCTTCAATATGGCTTCCTGCAATGTCTTCGGTATGTAAGTTAGGTTAATTGTAAGTAGGTTTATAAAAAAAAGAGGTTAATTTAGTATGGAAAGGTTTCGAATTCTGGACACTATACCCCTGCCCGCAGTTTTAGCTAATTTAGTGCATACCCCAGCTCCTAGTTCCAGCTACCAAGTGACCCTAATAAACAAATCACTGAACACAGCATGCCATGATTGAGCATTCTCTTGTGGCCAATTGGGGATAAAAACTTAAAAGGAATAACCTAATGATGAATACCAATTGGGGATAAAAATGTAAAAGGCATAACCTATACCATCGCATACCTACAAAGACAATAAGATTGGCATAGAAAAATCTATCATCGAACTCTTTTATGAATTCATAATGATTATTGCAACAAGGGATTCAATCAGAGTATTTTTTTAATGTACATTTGTCCCACATTGGGTTTCAATATTATTTTAGATATGGAAATCCATGAAGTAGATGCTCCAACATTGTAGGAGGTTTTATTCTCTTGGGCCATTTTTGAATCAATTATTTGAGAGGGAATGATGCCAGGATTTTTATTTTTGAGTTTAGGCTTCAAGTAGCCATGTTTCTCATTTTATTTCATGTGCTCAAATAATTTGGTATCAAAGTCTTAAGATTTGTTAGGATATTTAGACACTTAGGAGTTAGTTAAGATCAACTTGTGTAATATATCCGTTAGGTAAAAGTTTGTTTTTTTAGTATGCATTAGTATGCATTTGTAAATATTCTAATCCAACGGTCATGATATGTTCTAGATATAGAGTGATTCGACGGTTCAACTTCTCTTATATCATACCTACCATTGATCCGTGGCTTAACACCCGATTGGTCTATGATCTCTATTTAAAGAGCATAGAGGGTCCTTGGCTAGTTGATCAATTATGAGAATCTCATGTAACTTTCTTTCTTTTGCATAATAAATTGCTCCAAGTATCTATTTGGCTGGGGCTGTGGACTGTTTCCATCTCGAGGGTTTTAACCACGTGACAAACATCGGTGCGTTTATTTGTGATCTATTTGCATGAAGTGGTTGTTAAAGGTGTTCAGTGTTTTGAGAGTACCCTGTGTACCCGAACATGGTATTAGAGCTTTTATGAAGAGTTGCTTTCGGTTTTGATCTAGATCTGGAACCGGTGTTGCTGAAACTTTGAAAGGGTTTTTGGTTCTGGATTTTTTGTGCATTTTTGGCTTGTGGAAGCTGTTCCATTGCATTTGGAGCACTGTTTCCATTGGAAAATAGTTTTCATTTCATCGAAAACTGTTTCCGTTTGTTCTAGAAACACCCATTTTAGAAAATCTGAAGGATAATGTTACAGTGACATATTTGATTTTTTAAATCTCTCATATCTTATCAGTTTTATTATTAGATCCTTTTTTTTAGTCTCGAACTGTTGTTTTCCCTGACTGCATATGCTCTTTACTGTACACCTTGCGTGATCGTGGCGAATCAGAAACAGTAAGGGAAAGTTTTTTTCTTGTCTTCTCGGCTACATATGCTCTTTACCATGCACCTTGTGTGATCATGACAAATCAGAAACAACGAGAAAAATTGAAAACGTACACTTTCCAGGTAAGATAACCAAGATCTAACCCCATTGTGTGGAAAAAGTTTTTTTGTTTTTGTTTTTTGTTTTTTTTTGTGATTTGCAGAAAGAAAAAGGCAAGCACGGAGAACGAGAGAGAAGAGTTATTTTTTTTAGTTGGTTAAGTTAATATCTGCGACGTCACTATTGGGGACATCTTCAACATTTTCTTTGATCAAGCATAACTTCATCATCTAGAATCAGTTTTCAATACCGTTTTTTTTAAACTGCATATTTTTTTAAGCTCTTTGCAACTAGATAGTTAGTTTCTATTTTTTTAGCCATTATTTTACAGTATGGCTGCCCCTTGTGATATTATACTTACAATTTCTAACTATTTCTCATGGAAATATCATATGGAGGATGTTCTACGAAGTAGGGGACTTTTCAGGATAACCTCAGAGAAAGAAACAGAACCCACTGATGATGATAAGAAAATTAAATGGGCAAATAGATGTGATGAAGCTCATGGATTGATTGAGATGTCAATCTCTACTGATTTGTGATTCCACATATCTGGAATTGATGAACTTGATAAACCTTGGGAAAAGTTGGAATCTGTGTTTGGTAAACACAATGAAATTCGGGGTCATCAACTTGAGAATGAGTTGATTTCCTTGAATCCAAATGATTTTTCATGCATTCAAGACTATTTATCTAAGTATAAAACTATTAGGCTCTTATGTGCAGAATGTGAGAATAAGAAAGAAGACAAACAATGTATTTATCGTATTATTTCCAAACTTGGACCTGCATATTCTGTTTTTGTATCTACATTCTACTCCATGAAAGAATCCTTGACTGCAGTTAGCTATCAAGATCCTAGTCTTGAATCCTTTTGTGATTCCTTAATTAGAGAGCAAGAAAAGCTCATTCATCTTGGAATAATTAACAATGCAGATACATCTAGGAAAGCCTTATTGTCCCAACAGAAAGAAAAGTACATGCCTCCTAAGAAACAAAATTTTCGCAATAATAATACAAACAACAAGGGTCCCAAACCCTCTTAGTCATCTCCTTCTTTAAAAAATGCCAAGGACCCTGGTATCCAAGCAAAAAGGAAAGAAGACTGAACGTCATTGCAATTTTTGTGGGAAATATAATCATGATGAATCTAAGTGATCCAGGAGGATCCAGGAAGATAAAATTTTCAAAGTCCTCCAATCTCAGTAAAACCAAAGCCAGATTGAAGGGCTCATCAAGATGATTCCAACGGCATTCGTTTCACCTCAAACGGACTCCGTATGAGAAAGTTATCGATTCTGTTCTATGAGGTCAAGAGGCAAAATTGACAAAAAGAGGTGCCACGTGGCACCACTGACATGGTGACACAGGGAATCCGTATGGTATGGACAAGATGACATGGCAGGTGTACGGACCAACCAAAAGATGACAAATGGCACCACTTAGAGAATGACACGTGGAATCCGTACAGTACGAACGAGGTGACATGGCGTACGGACCAATGGAGATTGAACACATGGCAGTACAGGTAGTGACTTGGCAATTGAATGGATGCCAACTGGGCATGAGGTGGACCAATACTAGGCTACCATGTGGTAGCACGAGATTGGCCAATAAACCTAACACAAAATTATGGCCTCCGTGGGGTTCGACCCCATGACCTCTCCCAAGGATGCTAAGCGCCTTCACCACTCGGGCTACGTGTGGTTCTTGGTATGGGTGGTTAGGTTCTCATATTTAAATTATGTGGAATGTATATATGGGCACAAAAAGGGGCTAGGGATAGCCCTGACCCCTATTCCTACCACACGGCCACACAATTGGGAGCTCAAACAGAGGTGCCAGTGCAGGGGTCACATGGTATGCACCAACCCATGGGGTATCGACCACCCCATTCAACGCGCCCAATCTTTAATATATTTATCGAATGAAGGAGCCACCACATGGGACGCACCCACTCTTTACCACATGTGCTTTTTAAAAACTTTGGTTATGGCTTTTAAAGTGGGTTCGAAAACTTTGGTTATGGCTTTTTACCACATGTGCTTTTAAACTTTGGTTATGGTTTTTTATAGTGATTTTCAACCTATACTTGGTATAGTTTTAAACTATAACCAACTATATGGTTGGAATATTAAAAGGGGAACAACTACATAATTTAAGAGCCTAACCAACTTGGAGGTTTTCAACCATATGCCCAATTAGGCAAATTTGTTGTAACTAAGAATTCATGAGAAACATGTGAAGGGGGGTCTTCTCAAGCTATATAAACCCTCTTATTTGCCATTTCCCTCTCATGCTTTGGAGTGGAGACTTTGTAGCTAAAGGAGAGAAGGGAGATTACATAGCTCTGCAGGAGGAAGGTACGAGTGTTTATACTCGTTTTACACCGTCTTCAGGATTTGGAGTTGCTGGAAGCAGTCTAGTTGTGTTTTGGGCAGCAGTTCTCTTCCTGACCATTGTCACCAAGGTATCATTGTATCATTGCCATGTATTTTTCCTTCATGCTGAGATTATAGATCGGACCTCCTATTGAGAAGCAGGCCCAGAGACATAGTCCATCCTATATGAACTCCGTTATCAACTTGTTGTCTTTATGTGCGTATTGTCTATGCTGTTTGGTTCTCTTCTTATGGATTTGTGAGCTTCATTCATGCTCTTTATGCAATTAAAGTTAACGCCATAGAGTAGCAAAGATCTTGTTTTTGGATCACGTGGTATCAAAGCAGGTTTATGTTACATTGGATTGTGAGTGTGGATGCTCACGAGGGCTAAACTACAAGTTGGTGAGGGCACATTAGAGCCTTACAATTCCGAGATCGGATGTGCACACCGAAGGAGGAAAATGGATGCTAATGATGCCCTCATCGGGATGGAGGAAAAATTTCACAAGGTCTTCTACATGATGGCCGACAAGGTAGACAAGTTGTTTGCAGACTATGAAGAACGCATGGCAAAAGAAAGAAAAGGAAGTGAAGTAAAGAAGGAGGACAAAGAAGTGAAGGACGAAGGCAACACTTCAGTTAACCAAGGAGGAGGTGGCGAAGAGCCTCCTGAGCCTCCCTCTTCACCTTCAGCTTCAAGCACAAGTTCAAGTGCTTCTTCCTCATCTCATTCTCAGCATTCCAAGGTTCCTCACAAAGAGCCTCGAAAGAAGCCCTTATTGAAGCTCGATGTGAAGTTTGATTTTCCCATGCTCAATGGGGAAGCGAATGCAGAGAAGTTGAATAATTGGATAAGGAAAATTGAGGTCTATTGCCGAGTCCAGCAGATCAAAGAAGAAGATGTGAAGATTCAGTTGGCTTCACTTCGGCTGACAGGCACCGCACTTGTATGGTGGGAAAGCAAGCTTCAGCAAGGTAGCAAACAAATGGGTAATCTTCTCTCATTGTGGTCTGCTTTCATTTCTGCTTTACATAAGCAATTTTATTCATTGGGTTATGTTCAAAAGGCTATGATGGATTGGAAAAGTTTTAGACAAGGCAAGGGTTAGAGTGTTCAGAATTTTACTGAAGAATTTAGAAAGAAATCTCTAGAGTTTAATATTTCTTTAGATTCTCCTGACACTCCTTTGAAGTACATTGGTGCTCTTCATCATTATCTACACCATAATTTGCTGTTGTTGAATCCTACTAGTGTGGATGAAGCAAGTTTTCAGGCTACTCATCTTGAGAGCAGGGGGGAGCATTCGCAAGAAGACCATCCGAAGAAGCCTTTCAATCCCAACAACAACCACAAGTCCAAAAAGAAAGACAAGAGCAAGAAGACAGCTACTGCCAAGAAAGAAGGAGGAAGGATCCATTGCAAACATTGCAACACTGATGGGCATGATGAAGAAAGTTGTTGTAAGTTGCATCCTGAATAGAGGCCAAAGCATTATGGAGGAAAAAAAAAGAAAAAGACTGTTGCAATAGCGCAATGAGATTTGGGTTCCGACTCAGGTGACGAAACCATGATTATAGCCGTGGGAATGCAAGGTAACAAAAATCCTCATACTGGTTCAAGTTCTACTCATGTTTCTAAAGAAAATGATAAAATAAGAAGTGAGTTGTTTCACATCAAAGTTGTGTCTAAGCATACAAAGATTGAAACATTATTTGATCCAGGTTCTCAAGTAAATTTGATCTCAGAATTAGTTGTTAAGAAGTTGGGCATACAGACTAAACCTCACCCCAAGCCTTATCCTCTTGGATGGGTATGTGATAATGCTAAGCTACAGGTGACTAAGCAATGCAGGTTAAGGTTTGCTATTGCTTCAAAGTTGATCAATGAGGTGGAATTAGATGTTGTTCCTCTTGACATTTGTGGTATCGTATTGGGAAGACCATACTTGTATGATCGAAAAGCAGTATTCTTCCATCATGAGAACAAGTACCATCTCACCAAAAATGGGGTGGATTACATTGTGAGAGCTCACAGTATGAAGGCTAACACCACTCTTGTTAGTGCAGGACAGATGAAGTGGCTCATCAACACTAATAAGAGATAAATGCTCATGGTTGTGAGAGCAAAAGATGCTGAGGCATCCGATGCTTTCAAAGGTTCTGACCCTTCTCATAAAAAGGATATGATTGATATTGTGGCTAACTATGATGAAATATTTCAGGAACCTACAGGTTTTCCTCCCAAAAGGGAGATTCAACATGAGATCCATATCCAACAGGATGCCCCTCTTCCTAATGTGGGCATGTACAGGTTGTCTACAGTTGAAATGTTAGAGATTAAGAAGTAGGCTCAAGACTTGTTGGACCAAGGAGTGATCAGACCCAGCTGCTCTCCATGTGGTTCGCCAATTGTGTTGGTGATGAAGAAAGATGGCACATGGAGGATGTGCATTGACTATCAGGATCTCAATAAGATCACGATCAAGAATCGATACCCGCTTCCTCGCATAGATGACTTGCTCGACCAGTTGAAAGATGTTGTGTTCTTTACCAAGTTGGATTTGTGCAATGGCTACCACCAGATCAGAATTGCAGAAAGTGATGTGTGGAAGATGGCCTTCAAGACCAAGCAAGGTATATTTGAGTGGTTGGTGATGCCCTTTGGGCTTTGCAATGCAGCTGCAACCTTCATGCGGGTAATGAATGATGTTTTCCGGCCATTCTTAGATGATTTTGTCATTGTATACTTAGATGATATCTTGGTCTTTAGCAAAACTTGGGAAGCACATGTGGGGCATGTAAAGCAAGTATTAGATACTTTGAAAAAGGAGAAATTCTATGTAAAATTGTCAAAGTGTGAATTTGGAAAAACTTCATTAGTTTACTTGGGTCATATTGTAGGAGGTGGAAATTTAAAAATTGATCCTTCAAAAGTTGATGTAATTGTCAATTGGCCTAAGCCTACTAACGCTACTGAAGTGAGAAGATTTTTAGGAGCTATTCAATATTGGAGAAGGTTCATACAGAACTTCTCATACATAGCATCTCCTTTGCATGCCTTAACAAGTGTGAAGAAATCCTTCCAGTGGGGAGGTAAGCAGCAGCAAGCCTTCGACACATTGAAGGGAAAGATCAGCACCGCCCCAGTCCTAGCCTTGCCTGATTTGCAGCAACCATTTGAGATAGAGACAGATTCCAGTGGATATGCCATGGGGGCAGTATTGATGTAACACTGCAAGCCTGTTTTCTACCATTCAGAGACTTTCACTCAAGCAGTGATCAACTACCCCACCTATGACAAAGAGTTGTATGCTTTGGTTCAGAGTGTCAAGAAGTGGAAACACTACTTGATGGGTAAGGAGACGATCATCCATACCGATCATCAGCCCTTGCAGTATCTCCAGTCCCAGACTAAGCTCCAGCAAGCTCGTCATTTTAGGTGGATGGGATTCCTTCAACAATTCCATCTAGTGATCAAGTACAAGAAGGGTACTAGTAACAAAGTGGCAGATATGCTCTCTAGACCTCCTATTGTTGCATCTATTGTTTAAAAAAATGCTTCTTTGACCCATGAAACTTATATTGAGCAGTATGCTACTGATGATGATTTCAAGGAGATTTATGAGAAGCTAACCAATGGCACACATGTGGAAGACTACTATTTGTAGGGAAATTTTCTCTATCATTTGGGAAAGTTATGTGTTCCTATTAGTGAAAGAGTCCATGTAATACGAGAAGCTCATACTTCTCTTGTATCAGGGCATTTTTGGGTAGGTAAGACTTTGGCTCATTTGCAAAGATTTGTGTATTGGCCTCGCATGAAAGACATTGTAACAAAATATGTAAAGGGGTGTGTGATGTGCTCTACTTGTAATCCCACTAATAGAAAATTGGGGCTGTACTCACCACTTCCTATTCCTTCCCATCCTTGGGAAAGAATTTCCATGGATTTTGTGGGGGGTTTGCCTATGTCTAGGAGGGGTCATGACTACTTGTATGTGGTCATGGATAGGTTTATCAAGATGTGTATTATTATTCCATGTAAAAATCAGGTCACTACAGAGCAGGCTGCTTCTCTTTTCTTTCAGCATGTATGGGTTCACTTTGGACTCCCTACGTCCATTATCTCGGATTGGGACTCCCGATTCCTTGGAGAGTTTTGGACAAAATTATGGTGTATGATGGACACCAAGATGAAGAGCAGCACCGCTTTCCATCCACAGACCGATGGATAGACAGAGGTAGTCAACATGACAGTTGCTCATTTTCTTCGAGGCTATTGCAACAAGCATCCTAAGTTATGGGATGAACAGATCTAGTATGTGCAGCATGCCTACAATAGGGCTATGCATTATTCCACTCAGAGCTCACCATTTGAGACATGCTTTGGGTACTTGCCAAAGAATCCATTGGACTTGAATTATGGGAGAGAGGTTGGTTCAAGCACTTCCAAGGATGAAGACAAAGCCCGTAGGTTCATTCAGAGAGTTCAACAGGTACATCAAGCAGTGCAAAAGCAGTTGGAGAAGAGTCAAGCCCAGTACAAGGCTCACCATGACAAGCATAGAGTTGATCATCAGTTTCAGGTGGGAGATCAAGTGTGGCTTCACATCAACAAGAAGAGGATTAAAGGAGAAGGCAAGAAGCTCAAGCCTATTATATATGGTCCCTTCACCATCTTGAAGAAGATTGGGACGAATGCTTTTCACTTAGAGCTACCGCCATACATGCAGATCTACTCAGTGGTGAATGTGGAGAACTTGAAACTCTATGAGCCTCCCATGATCATGGATGAAAGGGAGAATGTCTCATTTCCCTCAGTTGATGAATTTTCTCCTGAGTACATGGATGAGCTACAGGAAGATGTCATCTTGGAAAGAAGGACAAGGACTTCTCGCAGAGGTGATGTTGATTATCTTCGAGTGGGCATCAGAGGAATTCATCCAAGAAAATCCAAGTGGATCGAGAAGGATAAAGTGAGGGAGCAATTCCCTCACCTATCTGTTGATTAGTAAAGGCTTTTGGAGGCCAAAGTCTTCTCAGTGGGGAGGAATGATCCAGGAAGACAAAATTTTCAATTTCCTCCAATATTAGCAAAACCAGTGCCAAATTGAAGGGCTCATTGAGACGATTCCAACAGCGTTCGTTCCACCTCAAACGGACTCCGTATGAGAAAGTTATTGCGTTCTGTTCTATGAGGTCAATAGGCAAAATTGGCAAAAAGAGGTGCCACGTGGCACCACTAATAGGGTGACATGTGGAATATATATGGTAAGGACAATATGACATGGTAGGTGTATGGACCAACCAAAATACAACACATGGCACCACTCAGAGGATGACATGTGGCATCCGTACAGTACGGATGAAGTGACATGGTGTACGGACCAATGGAGATTGAACACGTGGTAGTAAGGGTAGTGACTTGGCAGTACGGGCAGTGACTGGGAATTAGGTGGAACAATACTAGGATGCCACGTGGTGGCATAGGATTGGCCAATAAACCTAACACAAAATTATGGCCTCTGCGGGGTTCGACCCCATGACCTTTGCCAAGGATGCTAAGCGCCTTCACCACTCGGGCTACGTGTGGTTATTGGTATGGGTGGTTGGGTTCTCATATTTAAATTACGTGAAATGTTTATATGGGCGCAAAAAGGGGCCAAGGCTAGCCCCGAACCCTGGTCCTACCACACGGCCACACAACCGAGAGCTCAAACGGAGGTGCCAGCGCAGGGGTCATGTGGTATGCACCAGCCCATGGGGTACTGACCACCCCATTCAACATGCCCACTCTTTAATATATTTATCGAATGGAGGAGCCACCACGTGGGATGTGCCCACTCTTTACCACATGTTCTTTTTAAAAACTTTGGTTATGGATTTTAAAGTGGGTTCGAAAACTTTGGTTATGGATTTTTACCACATGTGCTTTAAACTTCGGATATGGCTTTTTATAGTGAATTTCAACCTATACTTGGTATAGTTTTAAACTATAACCAACTATATGGTTGGAATATTAAAAGGGGAACAACTACATAATTTAAGAGCCTAACCAACTTGGAGGTTTTCAACCATATGCCCAATTAGGCAAATTTGTTGTAACTAAGAATTCATGAGAAACATGTGAAGGGGGGTCTTCTCAAGCTATATAAACCCTCTTATTTTCCATTTCCCTCTCATGCTTTGGAGTGGAGACTTTGTAGCTAAAGGAGAGAAGGGAGATTGCGTAGCTCTGCAGGAGGAAGGTACGAGTGTTTATACTCGTTTTACATCCTCTTCAGGCTTCGGAGTTGCTGGAAGCAGTCTGGTTGTGTTTTGGGCAGCGGTTCTCTTCTTGACCATTGTCACGAAGGTATCATTGTATCATTGCCATGTATTTTGCCTTCATGCTGAGATTATAGATCAACCCTCCTATTGAGAAGCAGGCCCGGAGACGTAGTCCATCCTGGA
Organism: Pseudotsuga menziesii; assembly: GCA_001517045.1. Classification (NCBI taxonomy): domain Eukaryota; kingdom Viridiplantae; phylum Streptophyta; class Pinopsida; order Pinales; family Pinaceae; genus Pseudotsuga; species Pseudotsuga menziesii. The sequence continues at coordinate 1,657,816 of LPNX010570948.1, forward strand.
TGAACTCTGTTATCAACTTGTTGCCTTTATGTGCGTATTGTCTATGCTGTTTGGTTCTCTTGCGTATTGTCTATGCTGTTTGGTTCTCTTCTTATGGATTTGTGAGCTTCATTCATGCTCTTTATGCAATTCATGTTAACGTCATAGAGTAGCAAAGATCTTGTTTTCGGATCACTAAGTGTTTCAAGAAGATGGCAACCTTGGAAGTAGCAATGAAGAAGCACCACATCAGCATAGATTCGTCTTCAGAATCTAACTCTCATGGCCATGCACTTTGTGCTTTTGGTTACTCTTATACTGCATCTTCTTCTTCTACAAATGAATGGCTCATTGATTATGGAGCATCTTATCATATGGCTAAGGATCAAGCTATATTTTATACTATGCATGAATGTAACACCAAACAAATATTTGTTGGTGATGATAGATCTATAAGTGTTGTAGGATCTGGAAGAGTTCCAATAGAAAATGGTCATTTCAGTGATGTACTATGTGTTCCAAAAATTTCCTGCAATTTGTTATCAGTCTATCAAGTTACTCATTCAGGTGAAGGTAAAACTGTGACGTTTACACCTCACCAAGTTGTAATCAAGGATTTTAAAAATCCTCAAAATGTCCTTGCTACTAGAACTGTTGATGATATTACCAGGTTGTACAAATTTAACAACTTTGGGTCATCACCTTTTCCTTCATTTTTTAGTGATCATAGTGATAACTTGAGCAAACTTTGGCATGAGTGATTTGGTCACTTAAATTATCGCTCATTGCAACAACTATGTAAAGATAATATGGTGACTGGTCTTCCGATGGTATCTTGCAAGGATGGTGTTTATTCTAGTTGTGTACTCGAAAAACATCATCAGGACAGTTTTGACAAACGTGCCTCTTGGCATGCCTCGGTTCCTTTGGAGCTTGTGCATAGTGACTTGTGTGGTCCTCTTCCATCTGCATCCTTTTTTGGTTTCAAATATTTCTTAGCTTTTATTGATGACTACTCCAGACGCACTTGGGTTTACTTCCTAAAACTTAAGAGAAAATTATTTAACATGTTCTTGGCCTCCAAGGCCCTTGTTGAAAAACAATCTAGGAATCAAATTATTAAGTTAAGATCTGACAATGGAGGAGAATATGTTAACAACAAGTTCACTACTTTCTGCACTGAACAAGGAATTCAACAACAACACACTGTTCCATATACACCACAACAAAATGGTGCTGCTGAATGGAAGAACCACACTTTAAAAGAAATGACAAATTGTATGATCCAATCTAAGGGACTAAGTCTTCAATATTGGGCTGAGGCCATAAATTGTGCAAATTACATAGTTAATCGCACACCCACTAAAGTTTTACAAGGTATAACACCGGAAGAAGCATGGAGTAAAATTAAACCGAATGTAAGTCACTTTCGTGTGTTTGGTTGTGAAGCATGGGCTCACATTCCGAATGAAAAATGGAAAGCATTGCAGCCTAAAAGTGACTTACATCCAACGAGCTCTCCCGATCGAAATTTGAGTAAAAGCATGGGGATATATGTTGAAAATACAAACAAAAAAAGTATTTTTTTTTATGATACCTATCCCCAAATTTATATTAAAAAAGTGTTTAAGACCTATACGGTATTTCAAATTTAAAACAATTTCATTGGTTAACACATGATGACATGGAATTTGAGTTAAAGTTAAAAGGTCCATTTTGAGTTGAAATTTCCTCTAATGAACCTTGCTGCCACACTTGGAAAAGGTAAATACTTCTTCTGCGTCACATCCTGTTATTCATTTTATATTAGAAATTGCTTTATTCCTTATCCAAGTAGAGAAACATGTTTTCACTTGGAGTGTGGATGTCTACTCATTAAGAGACAGTCCCTACCATGAAATTCCCTAATTCCTAATAAACATTTACTTCTGAAGTGAATCAACCTGTCGTTAGAGCTACTGCTATAATGAGTGTGTTAGGAAACTAGCCCTTTTACCATTGTATCACATGCATATCCACTTAAAACTAGGAAATGTGGGTTTAAGGCACCCAAAACTGTCCATTTTCACACAAATTGAATTAGAGAGACACCTAGAACAATCCATATGAATGATATTAGGTGAAATTATGCCCAAAAGTGAAATTTTATTGCTAATTAGCCTTCATGTATCTCAAAATTCATCTTAGGGTAATTGTCATGACTATTTACAACTAGCCCTAAAATATGCATGTGGATGAAGATTGAGGCTGTTTTCATGCCCAAACTTGTGCAAAAGTTCCGAAAACCTCTGCAACAAGCTAACTTTCTGTTGTAACTATTGACAAAATGTTGGTTTAGTCTACAAAATTGGCCTAGAATTCGTCGTTCATGCCAAGTTCTAATATTTGGTCCTTTCCTCGTTGTTATGCTGCCCGTAATACACCAAAATCACCTTTGAATTCTCATGGCTTGAAAATGGCCTCAAAATTTACCCCCTAGATACCCATGCAAATAGCTTTTATTTTGATCTGTATTTGGTTTCGTTTTTTAAAGTATTAGATAAGGGTTTGGACAATTTTTGTGTTGCATGGAATATAAAGAAAACATAAAAATGGGGACAACACAAGGAAAAACAACACAAATTGATCCATAAACCAATGAATTTTGTGAAGCAAAATTTACAAAATAAATACCTAGGGATAAATAACTGGAAAGCTAGAATAATAGGTGGTGGCCTGTGCACAAAAAAATAAAAATTCTTGGCATAATTGGGAAACAAAATTTTTACAACATAGACCTCCACAGTGCTAGGGTCAACCTTAGGGTTAGGGATTTGGGGCGGTGACAAGTACTTAGAATAGGTTAGCTTCTTTGAGTCACTAGCCTCTTCGATGTTGTTATGTGATACCCTTGAGAATTTCCAATGTTTTAGTACTTCATCCCTACATCCAAAAAATGGTTTCTTTGACTTATGAGTCATGAATGAATGGTAATAATATGTATAAATACAAAAGTCAAATAATGTAATTATACACAACTAAAGAGGTATTGCGCTTTCCCCAAGGAGGGGTAGTCAGCCTACAATGAGTTGACTTGGTTGGCCCTAAAAATAAATAGAAATATACAATAAATTACAAATAATTTCCATTATGGCCAATGTGAAGATTAAACTCTTAGTTTCAACAAATCAGACACTAAAAGGACAAATAATATTTTAAATTGTAAAATATATGCATTACTTAACAATTGCATCCTAACATTCACTCAAAGTGTCTAGCTGCTCTTGAGACCACTGTATTTTCTCATTCATTAATTACAATGATGCTTCAAAAACCATTCTTAACCTCAAAAAGAGTTTACTAAATGAACCATTCTCATTTTTTATGTAATTCCTTTTATTTATGTGAACTTGATTTATTCTCTGCATGATTTGAAGGGAATATAGGGCATTTCCTTCTTGCTTATGTCAGGTTATAACTTATCTGAGTATAACTATTTGAGGGGACATGAAAATAAGGAAAGAGATATTTAATCACTCTGGGATAATCTATCACTGTTATGAGCAAGCTATTCCCTATGCTTTGAATGAGCCGGATCCTGAGAAACAGACTGAATTTTGAAGAGCATGTGAATGGAATAAAGGAAGGTTCAATTCCCTATAAAAATACAGGGTTGAAAGAAAAACCAACTCCTAACTGTTCATGCAAGATTGAATGGAATGGTGAAACTAAACTAATTCATGCACAGGTTGCCTTTAATTTTTAGTTTAAACACTTTGATACTCTCTTCTTTATTTTAGATTAATAGATGGATGGTGGTTTTAAATTTTAAGGTATCTCTCCTTGGCATTTTGTATATGGGTAGGATATAGAAGTCACTTCTATGGATAGTCGGGTGAAAAGAAAAAAGCAAATGCAGCATATATCAAAGTTATCTCTTGGCCAAGGGAACATTAGCTTAAGGTTAGATCATAGATCAATGTATTTGTTGAGTGCCTTTCTTTAGAGTAAGATCAATTCAATTTAATATAACTTAGTTTAAATGGGTGTGTTTTTCAATAATGGATTCAAGTTTGGTTCATGAATATGATTCCCCTTCTGTCCTACATAATGGCATGTATGCAAATTCCTCTAGCAATGGAATATTTACCCGAAACAAGCATGGAGCAACATGTAGCTGAAAAATTAGACCATTTTATTCTCTTAGAAGACCTTTTGTTTGAGAGTATGGAATATGAATCCACAATCCTCCCAATTGGATCAGACCACTAGCCAATTCTTTTACACTGGAACTCCACAGAAAGATAAAAAGGAACTCCCTTCCACTATGAGAAAATGTGGCTTTCAAATTTTCATTTCAAGGATAGGATAAAAGAATGGTGGAACCATGAATAAGTCAATATAGGTTAAAAAAACTAACATTATGAAAAACAAGATTAAATCCTGCAACACAAACAACTTTGGCAACATCTTCTTCCAAATGTAGTACTTGGAGAATAATTTTCTCAACTCGAGAGGAAGTAATGGCCACAGGCATGATGGACACTCCCACCCTTAACAAAAAGGATTTGGACCTCAATGATCAGATGGTTATGTAATATCAATCAGAAGTGATGCATTGGAAACAAAAGTACCGCATAAGATGTCTTAAGGAACACAACAAGAATATTGGTTTCTTCCTCCTATCTTGAATGCATTCTGGCTCAGGCCAAGGATGATTTATGGAACATTCTCCAATCCTGGCATGTGGCCAAGTGGATTCCTCCTAATTGTAAACTTTAGTGCATTTTCTAATAGGAGAGATGTACATATTAGGTGGGTTTTAGCTTGCAGTTGCAGATGGGCATGCGTGCTTTGGTTCTCTTTCCAATTGGTTAGTGGATGCACCATCATTTGACTCCATTGTCAAGTGGAAAGGAAAATTGATGCAAGAATATTTCCATGAATAATTTTTTAGAGACTTAGACTACAGAGACTTCATGGTTCTCAACACCTTTCAAGAAGATGTCACCCCCTTGAGTCACCATTATTAACCCCTATATTTCCTACACAACTAGAGGGGTAAGATCCATCTATACTGTCATTTTTATTACAGGTGCATCCAGGTCTTTACAGTAATCAAAGTTTATTAGAGTCAATTTCACCGTATTTGAGAAACTATTATTTCTAGTAGTTTTCTTTTTTCCAAGAGCCAGAGGTCTGGGGTCTTCAGAGGGGTAATATCCATCTAGACTTTGTCTGGTTGGTTCTTCACAATAATTAGAGTTTATTAGAGTCATTTTCACCATATTTGAGAAACTGTTAGTTTTAGTAGTTTTCTTTTTTCCATGAGACAAAGGTCTGGTGTCTTCATAGGGTTAAAAATTAAGATCCATCTAGACTCTATCATGCTGGTTCCATTACATGTGCATCCAGGTCTTTGCAGTAATCATAGTTTGCTAGAGTCAAATTCACCGTATTTCAAAAACCATTTTTGAATTATTTTGTTTTTATTCAGGAGCCAAAGATAAGGGGTCTTCATGTCAATGATGTCTACATTTTCTTTGTCCTTATGATTTGACAATATCAATGACAATATCAAGAAGTCTATTTTGGGTGATATGAAAGCAGTTTCACATCACTTCTTTTTCTAACAATTTTCTTTTTAGGGTTGCGTGTTGTTTTTGAGAATGTTAGTTTTTCAACATTCAAGCTAGCATTATGTTAGGATCTTTAACTGAGAGAACGACAAGTACATCAATCAAACACAAGAGACAATGGACACAGTGTTTTTCCTTGGGGAAACCATAAATGGAGAAAACCACGCAACTTCCTCAGAGATAGAATTAACACAAAGGTAAAACCACAAAACAGTAAGATGCACTCACGACAGCAGTAACCTTCTTCTTCACTAGCTCCAATGTCTTCTCTTTCCTTAACTATGCGCTACACTTGAGTGTGTAAGTGATGTGTGATAAATAGAGAGTCCAGCTCTCTATTTATACTAATCCCAGCATGACTAAAACCCTACTAGGGACGATCTGTGCTAGGAGAGTCTAATAACCCTAGTGCCCCAGAATTGTGGGGACTTTAACCCTTAGACAATCAGAGGGTTACCCACAATGACTTGACATGACTTGTTTACATTATTGATTCTCCCGATCGAAACATCGGGGCATGACATAACATGATAACATCCCGGAATAAACATCGGGTTACAATAGATAAGAAATACAAGTGAAATACATTCCGAAGTTACAATTACATCAACAGAGAAAATAGTTGGGCGCCTTGTAGAAAAAAGAACAAAATGAGACATTTAGTGATATGCAATATATTGTTTTTTTAACATAGACTATTTTTAAACATGCTATATTTGATAGTAGTCTCACAATTGTTACCTTCATTTTCATTGTTAGTTTTTTTGTTTATTTTTTGAATCTAGATTTGGGTATGTCTGTATTTGGTAAAGTGGTTTCTATGGTTTCAGTTGGTGAAGGATGATGAATGAAGTGCAGTGTTGAGAGCAAGTAGATTTTCTTCAAAAGTGACATGTGGCAATAAATTAGAGGGTTTCTATTTATCTGAGGTTTCAAATTGCCTTGTGCCAAACTATCAATTTCTTTCTAAAACCTGAATTTGAAGTGTTTTAGCTATCATTCTTGCTAGTTTGGATTTCCCAACCACAATTCACCCTATCTTTGTAAGCCATAACCCATTTTTCTTAAATTATTTGCACTTAATAATATTTCTTGTTTTATAATTAAAAAAGTCACTATTTTAAAACCTCCAGTTAAAATCCTTGTGATGATTTATCAATCTTTAAAACCTACTTTATCATGCTTTATCCGATCCTTTCAAGTTTTCTAAATTGATCATTCAGGGTGCTTATATCTATTTTAAAAATTTATTGGAAAGCATGTTAATTTTGTCCGAGCGTTGCATGTTTAGCACTCCAATTTCAAAGGCATGGTAATTGTCAAAATTCTATAGAGAATATTTTTTAATTTTACAATAAACAAGAATGGTACAAAAATTCAAATGTATTATATTAATTAACATACAATAGCTAGGAATTATGAGTTTTTCCTTCAGTCTTTTATAAAGAGGATCCATAAGGATTACAAGTTTTTTGGATTTTTTTGATCAAACTAGAAAAGGTAGAAGAAATAATGAGGCTCTTGGTTATTAGAATCTTCGAAATTTGAGCAGCGTGCCTCTGTACCTTCTTAACAAAAACTAAAAAAAAATAAACAATAATTAGTAAAAAAAACCCTAAAACTCTTTAAGAGTGTCTTTGGGACAACACTACAAAGCCTAGGCTCCAATTCCAAGATATCAGTGGAAGAGATAAAATCCACCTTCTTCACAAATATGCCAGTAGGGACTATGTGGGCATACTTTGTTTCTAGTTTCGATGGATATGAAGAACTAGGATCCTTAGGCAAGCCTAAAGAGCCTACTTCAAGAATAGGGGACACTTCCATGGACTTCAGCCTATGCAAGCAAAAGTAGGAAATGGTGGCTAGGGTAGAAAGGGAGGTGATGAGCAATGAAACTCTCTTCATCCTCCAAATTTAATTGTAAACCCTGTATCTCTATTAGAATTAGAAACTGCAATACATTATAGATTGGATCCACAACTAAAAAATTGGCTGTTAAAAGAAATTTTTAGTCATTTCCAAATGGATCACAAAATCTCATTTTATTTCATTTCTTAGTATGTTGATTATTCAGTATAATACATCCAGCTTCTAAAGAGTGCCTAACTAAAATCAAGACTAGTATTGGTTTTCCTAAAAGAATGAGTGTGCAATAAAAATCTAATATTTGGAAATACCATCACAAACTAGATTGATAATCAACAATTTCATACCTCAGTTTTTCGTCGTTTTGATTCAAAAAGCCTTTCCTTTTCTTCCTCCTAGACATAAAGATATATGAGTGTTAGGATTCAGGAACATAGCTTTTAAAACATAATATTAACAAAGACAACACAAAATCCCCTTGAACAACTGAAGGTTTGATGAATGTATTCTACACAAATTATTTTTGTTAGAGAAATTATTTCTCAATCCATGTATCATACCATGAAAGAGAATTCATCTTGTGCCAGTTCTGTAAGTACATATCTGGTTTGGACATGGGGGTAATCAACATTAAAAACTATTGGGAAAATTAATGTCCACTTTTGTTGAGTAATTTAAAATAGAAAATTCATCAATGGGGCCACGAACTAGCAGTGAAGATGGTGGCAATCATGCCACCAATCAAGATTCAATTTTCCCCAAGACATGAATAAGCTATTGGGGCCACCTGCAAGTCCATGTTTCATATTTGAAATTCCAACCTCTATGAAGGATACTTCATTGGATTTCCAATATCTATGTAGTGAAATTTGTCGTTAGATATCCATTAAATACGACATATATGCTATACTACCAACGAATTCCATTTGTGGGTTATATGACTTTAGGCATGTCTACAGGGAGCACAAAATGAGTGTAGACCGTTTATCCAAGGAAGCATTGAATATGATGGCTGGCCTCCTCTCCTTCTCGTAACTTTTAGAAGGAGAAATCATTAAGGAAGGCATGATACAACTCTTTTAAGATATTTTTGATTTATGTGGCATAGTCTTTTTTGGTTCTTTCGACTATATAAGGATACATTAACATCTTTCTTGTTTTAGATGGGGATATATATATATATATATATATATATATTTTATCTCCCAAGGGTTTGTTTTCTCCACCCTCAATGCATCCTTGGATAAGCTATTTGGGATCCTTATGTTCTCCCTGTGATATTGCTACTTCAGTCATCTTGGTATTGTGGGTTTTGTCCCTACCCTTGGTAAAGTTTTTGATACTTATCTCCACTAGCGTCTGGAATGACTTATTATCAGGACTATGCACAAGTTACCTTTGATTCACTATTGAATATCAAGGAACACCTATTTTTCTTCTGAAAAAAGTTACAAAATCTTAGAAAATGATTTTATTATATATATTGAGATCCGTAAACTGGGTCTTTAATATTTTCGGTGAGGAAACAAAATAAATTAAAAAATATACACATACAAATTCTGTCAAAAAATAGTTTGTATTTTGAGATAAATTGGCGAAAGCATTATATATGGAGCCACTTGATATCTATCTCATGTTAAAGGAATATGTGATGAACTGTTATACTAGGGAATTATTGATATTATTCAAGATAATGATATGACTATTATGTCATGCTTATAAGTCTATCCAAGTTTTTGCTGGTATTTTGCTCTTACTTTCCAAGTTTTTTCCGGCCATGGTGCAGGTAGAACCAAACAGGTATTTTTCAAACTTGTCTTCCTCTAGCGAGGGGATTTTAGGAGGGCTATAGGAAAGTGAGACATCCAGTAGGTCTACAAGGGCTAGATCAACTATATGTTATAAGATCAGAAGAAAATTCAATAAATGGATGGAATTTTTTCTCACATGAGGGGGGCCATGTTCCTATGATGATGAGACAATAGGAGACATCAAGGCTCCCTTAAGGTACAAAAATATAGTGAAACAATGGGTACATAGGAATATTCCTCATGTCAACACTGATTTTTGTGTGAATGAGAGGATATATAGAATTTCACTGTCGTTATTACATGGATTGGGTTTGTTTTGCATGGATGGCATAAAGGTCGGTTACGACAGATGTAGAAAATTGATGGAGTATGTTGGACCTCCTTACAACTAAAATAATTGGATGCATCTGGTCCAATATAGATGAAGTATGTGTATATATTGGTGTTGGCTATCATGGGTAGACCCGGGTTTACTATGGTTAACCAACAACACCCCTAGCTCACTGTCCCTTTCGGCGACAGACCGCAAAGTTCTGTGATATCTTGCTCCTTTCTTACAAGTTTTAAACAACTCCGCAGGAAGGAATGTACACTTCCTGTCATCTCGTCCTCATTGCATCTTTCTGATGTGGTAGCCTGTGATGTCTGTACAAGGCTATCGCCACAAGGTGCTTGCTGCGGTATGCCCCTAGACAACGGTACCTGCGATTCTGATTGCGTAGGTTCATCAAAGAAAGACTTAGCTTCCTGAAATGTCTGTTTTTTCTTCTGCAGGTCGAGTGGTGTTGCTTTACTAGGAGCTCTGCGCACCCACTCCTACCCTGTGTTCTTTTCCGTCTCCTGCGATGTCCCACTGGTAGAAACACCACTATGAGTCACAATATTGACTCTTGGTTCTAGCTCTTTCTACTCAGCAGAAATAAGCTGGATGTTCTGGTGTACTGCTGGCTTAGGTTCTCTGATCTTAGCTATCAAGGTAGGGCACTCCTCTATAGTATGATCATAAGATTTGCAGTAGTTACAAGTGGTAGTGGGGCTCTGACAGTCCCTAGCATAGTGTCCTACAACTCCGCAGTTGTAACAAGTAACTGGTCTGCGACCACGGCCAAAACATTCTCCTCGTGCAAAGCCTCCTCCACGGCCTCGTCCTCCGAATCCTCCTCCACGGCCACCATAAGCCGGATCAGGCTGTGGTCTTGCTACTGGACCCTGTGTCTCTGACTAGACTCTGTACAAGTCTTGCTTTGCTCCAACCATGAGATCATAGGCTCTGTAATTGTGTTCATCATGGCCTACAAACTTGCAGAAGACACAGTATAAGTTCTTAGGTGTTTGCGTGTACTTCTGAAGTAGAGGGCACTGGTGAGGTAGATGTCCTCCTGTTTTGCATATTTCACACCACGGTCCGTGGGTCTGTGGTAAGGGGTTAGGAGCCCCTGTTGCTATATATTCTACAAATACCAGACAATTGTCTTTACTATGGCCTTGTGCTTTACATTTTACGCACCATATGTCTTGCGCAACCTATTTCCATTTCTTAAGTTCATGCAACTGTAATGTGAGATTAGCCAACTGGTTTTGTAAGGTTGCCATGCCTGTACTGCTCTCAGCTAGAGGTGAAGCCTCTAGTTTCATCGTCATCTCCAATGCGTCATCCTGTGTCTGGAGTTTTTGCTGCATTAACGGCAGTCTAATGTGAGGGAGCAGCACTGCAATAAACCATTCCTTATGCTGCTCCAGCGTGAACTCAAAACTGACTTGGTCGATAAGGGCTTTGAATTTTTGATCAAAGTCCCACACCGACTCTGTAGGTAGTTGCTTGATGTCTTTGAGTTCTGTAATACACTGTGACTCAGACTTAGGTTTATTAAACTCTTTAATCATGGCAGTCTTGACTTGGGTAAGTGTCCTGGGTACTGTGGTATACTTTATGTACCATGTTAATGCTCGATCTCTTAGTGTGGTGACCAACTGTACAAGTTTAAGGTTATCGTCATTGATTGTTTTAATGATCCACATGGCTTCACATAGAAACCAATGCTGCTCTGGGTTTTCTGCCCCTATTCCCTTAAATATAGGTAGCTTCATATCATCCCCCATTCTATTTCTACGTGGTGGATGTTGATTCACTGTGTTACTACCACTCGGTAGTGTAGGTGGGGTTGATGTAGCAGTGGTAGGTACTGCATGTGAGCTACTGGATGGAGTTCCTACGGGATTGTTCTGAGTCCCGGTTTGTTTTTGTGGGGTGTAAGGGTGGTAAGGGATACCCCCCTCTATTTATTCTGTGGTACTATGACTCTGCTGTCTAGTACTATCTGAACTGTCTTCAAATATTGGAGATTTAAAATCTACTTTATACTTCTTTCCACTTCGTGTTCTTCCAATGTCATCAAAATCACTTTCAAACTCTTGTGACATTACTATTTGTACTTATTCATCTAAAACTAGATCCATTGTTCCTTTTTCATGTAATAGCATCTTAACGGACAAGTTTAAAGATCTTAGGTACTTACCATGATATCCTTTGAAGAAGTAGCGCTCATCCTTGCTGAAGCTTTTCGTCTGGTCAACTGCAAACTCTGTGACGAAGCCTCCTAGCACACTCACAAGCCAAAAGTCTACTGCTCTCGTGAGGGGATTATCAAGGTTTTCCACGGTCTGAATCAGCTCCGGTGTCCAGACAATGTCTCTTTTCTTTTTGAATATGCCTGTATCAGCCAACTTTGATAACCAGTCGTAAAGCTCGTTTCCAAAGGTCGTAAAAAATATCCAATGGATGTCTGTAAGGACACGTTTCTGTAACCAGGCCTCTGTGTTTAGTTTAGGACTCCTGTTCTCTCGTTCGAAAAACTCTTCCAGGTTATACCAAACCCACTCGTTGAGTTCATCTCTAGTAGGGCACCACCAGAACATCAGTGCTTAGTTTGTTCAAAAACGGCAATGGAACCATTTGTTGGCTATCATGGGTAGACCCGGGTTTACTGTGGTTAACCAACAACACCCCTAGCTCACTGGCCCTTTCGGCGACAGACCGCGAAGTGTTCTGAAGTCTCACCCGAAGTGATTCTAATGGGTTGGCCAAGGACTCAAGCATCTTGGACCAGGTTCTATGGCATCCTACTTGTGACTCGCAGCCTAGCTAGCCGCGAGGTCTTTCTCTCTGCGCGTGGCGCGACTTCCCCGCCCACGTCACGCAACTTCCACCGACTCTCGATGACTCCAGCCTTATCGCATCTCCGCGCACCAAAAAACACGTAACTTCTTCCCAACGCTAAGTCCTTAACCTATGGTATCGCGCACCGCAGCTCCTCTGCCGATGTGGTATCGCCTCCCTGCGATATCCTACTCCCACGGCTCAGCGCACTTAGCGTTGTTCATGTCGACTTGCAGGACTCAACATGAGAGGCTGTGTAACACTGCGACTAGTGACTGTTTCAAGCAAAGCGTAAATGAACCCACATACAACATGCCAAAGACTTCAACTTATATCTATCCTTCTATATTACTGCGAACTGAATAACGCATTCATACATTAAACTGTAGGCAAAGTCTCATATACTAACTGTTAGATGCAACAAGTAAACACAGCATATAAATCAATCACATAACACTCGATTTTAACGTGGTTCACCTCTAGGATGGAAGTTACGTCCACAGAACTGTGTTTCTATTATAGCTCAGGGGAAGATAAACACAGTTTTGCTGCACCGCATATGCAGCATGAGATCTTCTCTCTTAGATCTCTTTTCTATCTCTATATTGCCTCTCTTACAATATACTCTTCCCTCTCTGTCGATCCCTGCGGATCGTTATGTGCATGCTCGATGAGCCAGCTACTGGTTACAGTAAGATACTATAGCTAATAATAGAACCAGAGCTCACCCTATTACAATACAAGGTAGCTGTGAGCTAACAGGCTCAATGACTAACTAGCTAGTTGGATGGCTTAAACTGCTCAAAATGCCAACCCGCCAACCTTTTACAATACAAAATACATCCCCTTATAGGCGGCCCGAAGGTCTCTCCATTACAACGCTATGGGCCTGTCCCAATAGTAACCCAAACCCTAACTAGTGACAGTCGACATATATGTACTTTGAGGTAGCCGCTATCCGTCACACCACAACTCTCTGCGGTCTTCCATGCTTCCCAGCGCTGACCATGGGTGCCGGTGCTGCTTCCTTGGCTGTCCTTTGTCTTCAATGCCTCAGCCTCATTGCTCCTTTTCCTTTATGAGGGTAGCTGAGCCCTCCTGTCTTCCACCGCTGCCTTCAATGCAGTGGGTGAGCTCTCTCGTCTCGGCCGCTCAAGTACCGTCGTCTTCCTTGACTTCTCTATCTTAAAACTCATGGTTTCCGGCTCTGCTAAAGTCGTAGCTCTATCTTGTCTATCCGCAAAAACTGTCTTTCCGCTAAACTAACAGCTTCTTCTGTAGCTGCGGGACCCTGCTCCAACAATTGGCTGTCATCAAATTATTTACAACTGAAAGACAAAGATCAAAATAAAGGAGAAACTTTGTGCATTAACAGAAGGCCAAATACAACTGATAATATTGTGGGGTTTATAAACAGTACACACCTAAGGTCTACACTTAAGAAACCCAATTGCATATTTGAGGGGCATGAAGGAAACCGTGTCTTTGTATGTGCCATTAAATCAATAGGTGTTGGGGAAGAGATGCTTATTAATTACAATTTGAATTGTGTAGATACAAACACAATTAGTATGGAAGTGGTACATCCAACAATTTACCCAACTTTTTACTAATTATTTTAACATCGTTATGATTTTTTGTTAGCAGATAATTATAATTTTTGATTAAATTTCCTACGTTGACTTCGCAGGGAGGTAATCGGGGGAACATCACCCCAACAACTGGTGAGAGGAGTACACCATCCTTGAGGCAACATATATACGTCAAAATGTTATGTTATTAAATTGTTTTAGTGAGTATTTTGGTTTTGTTAGGTAATTTTTAGAATGTTTTTGGTGCAGGGTTCTGTCAGGGGCACCTCCCTCACAGTAGATGTTAGTAGACCTGCATCGAGGCAACAGGTATACATTGATGCCATTGTAAAAATTTAATATGTACAAATAGTTATGTTATGTTTTTTTCAGTAGTATATTCATTTGGTTTATATAATCTTATCTATATTTCATGCAGAGTGTTGATCGGGGAAGCCACTCGACTATTAATCAGACGACTGCAGCCTCAAGGAAACAGGTAAATCTGAATGTAATTCTACAATTTAAATACTTCAAAATGTTCCACATATATAAAATGTAGGATAATTTTTATTTTGTTAAGTATTTTTTTGTTTTTATAATTGTGTTCATTATGATAATGTTGTCTACTTTTTTTGCAGGTGGATGATCAAGAAAAGTCCCCAACTGTTGATAAGACCACACCATCTTCTAGGAAACAGGTAAACCTAGATGTAATTCTAGGAATATATTATGATAGATATTTTTTGTTAATATAATTTTTTGCTCAGACTATTGCTTCAACAAGTAATCAATGTTTTATATATTTTTGTTGCAAACACATGATTCAGTTTATGAAACAGCAACACAACAGTCCATAGATTTTGATGTGAATGAGTTGTTGAATGATGCTGACATTGGTTATTCTATAGACCCGGTGAAGCCTCTAGAGAAGACCTTGAAAAAAATTCATGCAGATATGCTTCATCTGCTATTCATAATTCCGTAGATAGACGAGATCAAAGCAAAGGTTCAAGTGTTGATGCAGAGATTTTAGGCCTTGAAAGTAAGTTGAAGAATCATAATATGAATTCATTTAGAACTTTATAATTTTTAATTTTATATGATAGTGAACTTATAATTGAATGGTTTGTATTTATAGGATTTTCTGCGACCACACACTGGTGGTGAAGGCAGTGTTGGGCCCAGTGAGCAAACCAATCCATGTACACCACATACTACACCCATGTTTTCAAATGACCAGTTGGAAAACATTTCACGACACCCCTAAGGCCAACAGAGCGTCTAGTCACTGCTGATCGATGCACACCAGATCGTGCAAAAGAAGGGGTGGAGGCAGAGTATGATACTAATCCTGATACTGAAGCAACATTTCCTAGATCTTCTCATGTCACTAGAATGGGTTCAATAGTGACAGTAGTTTTGGTGAATGAGGAACTCGTTCCAATAAAGATAGAGAAGATTCCATGGAATTATAGATTGTTTAATTTAATTTTTATAATTTGAGTGTAATATACCGATAAAAACATTTTTTTTAAACTAATGATGGCATGGTTGTTTTGCAGGAAACAATGTTTTTTATAAAAATATAAATGATTTGAACTTGGAGATATTCAGGCCCACCATCCGCACAAGGTGGGATAGATAGACAAAAGATTTAAAGGATGAGATGACTAATTGGTTGGTTGGCCTGTTCGGAAGAGATACCTTCAATGCAATGAAGGTACTAAATAAGGCTGGACAACATATGAATATTGTCTGAGACCAATATACGGTTCACCTAGAAAAGAAACCTAGGTTATGAGTGCCCTCTGATGATTCCATCAAGGGAGTGGAAATCCCTAGTGGAAGATGGAAAAGAAAGGGCTTTGAGGAAAGCATGAAAGATACCACCAGGAATAGGAAGGTATACAATACTTTCCACAATGTAATGGTAATCCTTATTATTATTAATTTATATCAAATTTGGAACATCTAACATAATTCAACACTTGATTAGGCTATCAGACACATCAAAGGTGACAAAGAAAACTTTGGATAAAATTGGTCAATGTTAACACTAAAAAGTGTTCACTTAGCTCTACATGGTTTAAACCATATACATACATCATATTATTACCATATTTCCCTTACTTTTGACCTTCACAATTGTATTTCCCCCAAAAATGGTCCAAAACATCATTATTTACTATGGTTTACCCTCACTCTCTCCTAAAAAGGGTAAAAAAACCCTAAAAAAGGGTCAAAAACCCTAAAAAAGAGAAAGGGTCAGAAAACCACAGGAAAATACCATGGGTCACCACCTTGGGTAAAAAAACCATAGGACCATACTATAAATACAATGTGAAGGGCTCTCCCAAAACAACTTTTTTCTCATTCACTTGTGGGTATGTTGTGACACTTTTGCTCTCAAGTATTCCACATACTCCCCTAGCATCATTCCCGTTTCCATGCCATTTACCACGGTGTACGTGGAGACATTCTTTGTACCCACTTTGGATCCATTCCATGTTTGACAACTGTCTGTGGAGACAATTGGAGAACCAAATCATGGAGCTTCAAAACCACTTCCTAGGACAACTACGGTGGCCCATCTTACAGGAGAAAGTGTGTTTACTTTTTTTTTTGTTTATTGCATTAGTTTAGCCGCTATCCATGTTAAAAAATAATAAAAAAGATTTTTCTTTGAGTTATTAGTTTAGTTTTCTGTTTATTCCATTGAACTCTTCCTTATGATCACAATAATCTAAGGTTGGTGCTTCTGCATGTAGGTGGGGAGAAATCCCCACTACAGTCAACACAAGCTTGGGTCTGGTGGTTATTCGAATTTGGAGGCACGATTTGTAAGTATCAAAAACCTGATACTGCATTCAAATAACAAATAGAAAATTATTTTTCATTTTAATACAGCAGCCTAGGTCACTCCTTTAGCCCCGATAAGAGCAACCTGGTTTAAAAACCTAGATCGCTCCTTTCCCGGCTTCTGGAGCAACCCCAGTCGTTACTGTGACTTGGTTTTGAGTGACCTGGTCATGATTAACCCTATGTTTTGTGTGACTTTACTATTTTCTTCCTAGATCACAACTGTCCCTTTGTTCCATGCAACCCAGATCGTGTCTGTTTTGTCAACAGGTGTGACTGCTAGTTTTCAGTCTAGTTTTTGTGCTTCAGACTCCTATATCGGACCCCCTGTCCATCCCAAACCCTATTTCGACCTATTGTCTGTCGAGATCTGATATTTTTACAACCCCTTGGTATGTTCGAGATCCCAGTTGCTTGGTTTTTGAGCTGTGTTAGTTGAGCTTCGTAGTTGAGACCCCATGCATGTTTCTTGCGCTTAATTAAGTTGCTTTTACTTCTTATTTGATTCAAGTATAATTTCATTTGGAAGAAAATTTTATTTTGCAACATTATTGTTATTTATTGCATTATATTTGCATCCCAACAGTGAGATTGGAACATCTTCACCATGGAGTGTTGGGTTTGACACACATTAGTTGCACATAATTCACACCATAAAAGTGAAACACTCAGTTCATGACATTGAGCAAGCCTTAAAATTAACTTACATACAACCAACATTGTAACCTCGCTTGAGGATAAAACAATATTGTAGTTAAGTTATGTCTTTGGGGATAGGAATCCAAACAACACTCCTCTGTCTTTCACATTTTGAAACATAGTTTTTGTCCACTAGGGAACCAAAATACTCTTGTATTTGTTGACGCAGTCACATCCAGTCTGTCATCCCCTGTTCTGTAGGAGTAAGCCGCAATGAAGGTGTTACAGCTGATTTTACCACACATGGTAGATCACATATTTATGGCCTTCCTTGTCCCTGTGCAGACTCTTTGGACCCCATGGACTATTTTTGTACCTTTGATGTTTCCAAGATCATCTCTAAAAACACATGTTATTTTTCATACGTGAATTTTAAACCCTTTCTCATGTATATACATGGATATGACCCTTAAACCCGCGTACATCAGGATGTGTGCAAAAGGCCAAATAGTTTTGGAGTTTTCCTTGATGTGGATCTGAGTCACTTGTCTCTTGGCCTTCCATATGCCTTGAGATCGCTTAGATTTGACCTTCCATTACCCCATTGAAGCACTATATAAGGAACCCTTTGGATACATTGAAAGGAGGAGGATTTGAAGAGCAAGAAAAATATAGTCCATTGTTGTCGTAGCTTGATTATACTTGAGTCTACATCCCTTTGTCCCTTGGAGAACTTTGTGTTCTTCCCAATATTGCCTTTGATTGTGAGCTTGCTATCCAAAGATGGAGGATTGAGGTGGTGGAGGCCCAGGTGGAGGACTCATTTTCTCCGGTTCGCAGACGTGTCTACAGAGGTTGTCATTCTTGTAATCTCTGATTTATATTAATAGAAATATCTTTTCCTGTCCAATGATGTTCATTTAAATGAATATTGAATCCATGGATGCTTTTAATTGCTTATACATTATTGGTTATATATGCTAGAGTGGGTATAACACCATTATATAGCATGCTTGTATTGTTTGTTGATTGTTGAGAGAGCAAATTGATAACACAAGCAAGATTGGAAAAGCTCAATGGGGATCTACATCAACCATCTGGAATAAGGTATGTTTCAAGATCCTTTAGTGTTAGATGTTGATATCTCTTACATATTGGGAAGGGATTGATTTCTATGGTTAATCTGTCTGTTGTGGTACCCCAAGCCATAGGAAGTTTTCTCTGTAATAGAATTGGCGACCATACTGGGGAGTTCTTAGTCATTTCCTTTGGGGGTTTTTTCAGCATTCAATGTTCTTGAATTGCTCTAATTTCTTTGTTTCTGAGTTGGGTTCGGGGGCATGTTTGCCTAGTAGTGTCTGATTTGAGTAAATTTTGTCTCATCTTGTCTGTTTTCCTTATTTTTTATCTCTTTTTCTTCTTGTACACGGGTTTTGCCTTCACAGTCGCGTGTACATGCGAGTTTTCCTGGAATAGCCGTGTATATACATGAATTTTATGCAAACAGTTGCGTATGCCCTGAGTTTTGCCTTTTGGGGGAATATTAAGTGTTGCTGGGTAAGTTTGGATGATTGTTGAGTCTTCTTGGATGCTTCTGGAGTCTGTATACACCTTTGTTTCTGACCAGAGACACTTTTTAGTTTAAATTTTTGAGAATGTTCTTGTCATTTCAATTTCTATTTTTTGCTTTGGGATTAGTGCATTAGGTCTCTTTTACCTTGGTTCTTTGCTTGGGTGCTGTCTGATAGTGCTTGTAGAGTCTAGGGGTTGTAGAGTCATACTTTTTCTTTTTATCTCATTTAATTCAAAAAATACAAAAATATTTTCTTTTTGCATCATTATGCATTGTTTGCATTTTGCAATTTACATGGTACTTTCATTAGGTTTGCTTAGAGAGTATTAGTCAGATTTTCATATAGGACTGATTGCATATTCATTTGAAGGAAAATTTTGCACTTCACGTAGTAGCATACCTCATTTTTCATTTGACATAGTGCATTGATTGTTAGGTGTGCATTTTACTTCTTGTTGCATCATAACATCATTAGTTGCATGACCATTTGCACTTTTGAGTAATAAGCCAATTAAAATAAACACATAATAAAATGATTTACACTCTTTTATTTGTAGGGTGCACCAACAAGATTAGGTTTTAGGGTCTTGGAATAGTTCATAGTGATTAAATTCTCCAAGACCACTAAATGAAACATTTATGTGTCTGTCCAGGTGAGAGTGTGAAATTACTTTATATAATTAGTGTTTCTCAGGATCCTCCTCTTACAAGGGATCTAAGCATGAGGCAGTGTGAGCGGTTATTGATTGGGATGACCCCTGTTCATAACTGAGTAGCACCAAAGATATTTCTAGGATTATATTTGTATCTGGGGGCTCTTTCAAGAGTTTCAGGCTTTGATACCCTTCCCATATGGTCAATCCCTCCTGCGACTGTCCACCTAAGCATTGATTATATTGAGGTGACCTTAGTTACTTTACCTAGGTTATCGAGGGGGTACTTCACAGAGGTTATTCTGCAGGTGTCCTGGCTAGGTAGGGGTCAGACAACACAGTCTCTATATGTGTTGAAGCTGAGGGCCACTATAATTGGTTACAAACCTCCGCTTGTTGTGTATGGGAGTCTTAAGCCTCTCTTGGGTGAGACATACCTCCTTCATTTGGGAGCTCACATATCCTACCCTTGTTTGCTTGCGATTTGGATTTACATTTTATAGGTGTATGCTCTGTGCATGCTAGTTTGCCTAGGGTTTGTGTAATTAGATCGAGTCTTTTCATTTTTTTAGTCATTGTGGATTTGGGCACGGCACTTCGTTGTTCTCATCGTTTAGCAGGACTTCCACCTTCCATGTCTCCTCCTCCTTTGGGAGAGAGAAATAGACAGTCCGGGTAGACTACTTCTCACTTTGATTCACACATGATGGGAGATCATGAGGATGAGTATCTTGAGATGTCCTCTCCACCTCGCAAGGTTGGGGATGAAGATCCTACACCTGTATATGATCCTTCACTGGAAATACCTTCACATTCTGGTTATGATCCCTCATTCATAGGTCGCCAGTATTGGTTTCTAGGCGACGAGACTCATTATGAACCCACAAGCACTAGTCATGTTCATTATGGCATGTCTGATATCCTTGCACCCGATCTGGCACATCATGTCGAGTCAAAATTTGAACCTAGCACTATGCCTGGGGGCACTCCTATTCCTTTCCATGTGGAGAGATTTGGGAGCACTAGTCACATTGCACCTTCCATATCGATGGTGGAAGCAACCTCACATGTCCGTCCTAGACCTAGTGTTAGTAGCCATATGTGGATACCAGAACCAAAATGAGTGACAATTGGGAACACCACTTACATTCCTTCACATGTCCCTTCATCATCGAACCCTACTCCTTCGAATGGATTTTTGACAACCCTTCCTCCCCCTGATTCATGTGGTCCTTCATCTGAAATATCGCTACTAGCCATGTTCATACTGCGGCTGCTCACATGGTAGTATCTCATAGTCAAGTACCTCTTGTTGTGTCGGGAGGTCTTATCCCTGTTTCTAGATCGTCTCATGGTCCATCGCAAGGAGTTCCTCATATCCCTAACTATGGACATTCTCATGGAACATCCCATGGGACACCTTATGGAGCTTCTCATGGACAGTCTTATGGACCACAGTATGGACAAAACTATCAACCCTATGGGTGTGGGTATCAACAACTTGCTTACTCTTCCAATTATGGATTTTTAGCACCGCATAATCAAGGTACACCACATCATAATGCTTCCATGCAGCCCTATACAGGTCAAATGGGAGGAGGTTATTATGGCCAAGGCCATGGTATTTATAATAATCAGCCTTACATGAACAGAACTATCAAGGAGCGTGGCATAAACCGGCTCAACCTAGGCTCCCTTTCCTCGCAACGTTGAACTTGCCTGACTTATTGAGACTTATGAAAAATCCTGTATCTCATGACCCGGCCTAGCTGGTCATCCCTAAAAAGATTCCTTCATAAATTCCCAAATTCGAGGGAAAATCTAGAGAAGATCCTAGTGAGCATGTCACTACTTTTCACCTTTAGTACTCTTCCAATTCCTTACATGAGGATTCAATCCGTTTGAGGCTATTCAAACGCACCCTCACTGGGCCTGCAGTGAAATGGTATATAGAGTTACCAAGGGGGGAATTCATTTTATTTAATGACCTTTCCATGACTTTCCTCAATCACTTTCAGCTACCCATACGTTACAATGTTGGTACTGAACTCTTGTCGACATTTAGACAAGACAAAGCCACACATATCTTGGATCATATTCAATAGTGGCATAGTTGGAAGCGGTTGATTAAATACTTTATACCACTATAATTTGTCCTTGAGTGGTTCCTCAATTCGTTGTTACCTTACATCGCAAAGGAGGTTTTTACATCTGGAGTTCAAAATGAGGAACAAGAAATCTTTAGGGCACAAGAGTTGGATTTGATCTATGCTCAATCCGGACTTTTGTATGAGATTATACCTAATGCTCCACGATCTAGTTTCGATCCCAAGATCAAGCCTTGACCACATGTCGATGGCATTGTGGGTTGTATAAGTGCTAAACCTGTGGATTCGGTTGTGAAACAAGCGAGCCAATTGTCAATTAATCAATCTGTGTTGGGACAAGCCATGTCTTTGTCTCAACCTACCAAAACGATGAGTGTACTTTCTGTGCAATTGTCGGACCAGAAGGGAAACCAACAGCCTGAAAGGAATAAGAAAAAAGGGAAAAATAATCGTAAGGGTGGGAATAAGAACAAAAATGCTAATTATAATGACAAGAATGCTCGCAATGTTGGGGGGGACAAGCAGTCTAAACATAAGGTAAAGTTTCCTTGCAATTTATGTAAGGAGGACCACCTCACTCACTTGTTCCCTCATATGGAAGATGCCTCGAGATTCATAGCACAAGGCCCAACTGTGCTAACTAATCCTTTACCCAACAATCAAAATATGAACTCAAGGACCATTGATCCTCATTGTGCATCGGGTGGAGATCAAAATCCACTGGAAGCCAATAGCGGTCATGGTTGCATTAACATGGTGCACACTACTAAGGTTGTGACTCATGTGAAGGATTATGATTCATCACAACCAAACATTGAAAAGGAGCCCGCTCCACTTGAGAGCCCTTTGTGTATCTAAAAACCTATGGATAAACCTGAAGTTTCACCTCACATTCCTAAGGGAGTCCTAAAGCATTCAAGGAACAATCCTATTTCCTGAGCCGCCTGTTACGGAGAGAAATTCCTATGGCTTGGGGTACCACAACAGACAGCTTTGACTCCAGAAATCAATCTTTCCCAATATGCAATAGAAATAAAATGTCGAACACTAAAGGATCAGACCTCATACCTTATTCTGGACGGTTGAAGTAGATCCCCGTTGAGCTTTCCAATCTTCAGCTTGAATTGATATAATACTTCCTCAACAACAAGTAAACAATACAAGCATACTATATATCATGGTGTTAGATATATTCTAGCATATATAATCAATAATGTAAAAGCATTTGACAGATTCCAATGGATACAATATTCAATCAAATACACATCATTGGACAGGAAAAGATAGTTGTTATTAATATAAATCAGAGATTACAAGATAGATACAACCTCTGACGGCACGTCTGCGAACTGGAGAAACTGAATCCCCCACTTGGGCCTCCACCACCTCAATCCTCCATCTCACGATAGCAAGCTCACTAGCAAAAGGCAAGCTTGGGAAGAACACAAAAGTTCTCCAAAGGGACAAAAGGGATGCAGACTCAAGTATAAATTCCGGCAACAATGGACTATAGTTTCGTTGCTTTCAATCTCTCTATATGCCTTCAATGTACCAAGGGGTTCCTTATATAGCTTCACAAGGGATAATTAAGGGTCGAATCTGAGAAATCTCAAGGCATATGGAAGGCTAGGAGTCAAATGAGTCGGATCCATGTCAAGGAAAACTCCAAAAGGATTTGGATTATGCACACATCCCGATGTACGTGGTTATAGGGGTCAAACCCACGTATGTACGCGGTTATCGGGTAAAAAGCTGCGTATATCATTTTTCATATAGTTTTAGGGATGATCAAGGAAAAATCAAAGGATAAAATATGGTCCATGGAGTCTAAAGAGTCTGCAGCGGGACAGGGGAAGGCCATACAAAGTGTGATTCACCTGGAGTGGTGAAATCCGCTATAACAGATGCCCCCTAATGTGTGAGGTCATAGGGGTCATACGATGCCCGAAATACATTATAAGTCCATCCCAGAAGTGGAGTGATGAAGGATCCCAAATGGAAGACTAGCCACCCAATCAACATAGTACAATGATACAACTCTGCATATAACTGCAAGTACATATAGCAGTCCTGGATACATAAGAGTACAATGGCCATGAATAGGCATAATACATGATATCACATATGTGGTCATCGCCACGTACAATATACATAGATCAGAATCTCCATGATGAAGACATACAAAGGACCATGATCTCCAAAATGGCTGAAGATATACAATAGATCAAGATCTCCATAGTGGCTGGAGATATTTGACATACACTGGAATGAAGTCACGAGAGCTGAAATCTCATGAACACTGGCACGATCAAGGAGGTAGCATATAAGAGATGCCACCAATCTGGAAGGTCTTCTACACAAACCACTACGAGTACATGTCCTACTATGCGAATAGAGGTGTCGAGGTCAAACATAGTAGTCCATCATCTGATTACCGGTCATTGATGTATACTGTTAACAGACGTGAGATTACCCACCGATAATGAAAATGGGAATCAAGGTACTAGAGTGCAAACTAACAAGTGTGAATAGATGTGTTGAGGTCGAACACTTGAGAGAATACATCGATCAGGGGTCATTGATGTATTCCCAAGAAACTGTTGATGGCGAGAGAACCTGCCACTGATGACTACAAGTCTCAAGGCACTCAAAAGGACTCTAGATTCCAATCCCAGAATAAATGATCTGAAGTCGATGGGATGAAATCCGCTGGAAGGAGGGCATTAAGGAATCCCCCATCATCCAACACGAGGTACTCAACAAATCTGTCTAATGTGGAAGGACTCGATCATAAGGTGCACGAACCAGTAACTGTACCGGGAATGGCCGACATGCAAAGTCAAGATAACTGAGGAATGGCCGACACAGGTTTCAACTTCCTTCGAACAAGAGAATAATGATGTATGGTGATTGAATGAAGGCAGCATAGACTCGATATACAAACTGGGACATCTTTGTGACACATGAGGCATCAACAGAGGCTCCATAGGGACTGGAAGCTTAACCAGTCAGTGGAGATAAACTCAGATAAACGAGTACAACTCCTAAAGTCAAACTATAACCCAACTAATGGATGTGATATACAGTGCTCTGTTCGAAGGTGACACGACTCGACAGCTACCAAAGATAACATCTTTCCTTGTCCGGCTTTTTGGTTTTTTGATTTTTTTTTTTGGACTTTTTCAGTTATTTGAAAAGCTTGAAAAAAGAATAAACTAGCTTTATGGTTACAAACTAGGAGGAGACGAGTGTCATCAGGGAAAACAAACTAGTTCCAAGCAGTGGAACATACCTATGCTCAATGCAAGGATACATGTGTAGGATATCGACACTCGGGGGAAAATCCCCTCCCGATAAAAAGGAAGTCAAGTTGCGAAGGATATAAAAAATGGCTTTGCATGGCTAGACATGAGACAAGCTCGGGCTATATGGCTGAAACACAATGTTAGGGGAGCCGACATAAAGCTCAATAAGGCAGGAAAAGCTCATGATAATGCATTCACAACTTGACATAGGGGGATTCCGGAGGGAAACAGGCCAGCATAAGATCAAGAGGAGTATGAGGCTCTTTCGAAATGTCATGGCAGTACTATACAACGGACTCTCACACCCTAAAGGAGAAAATGTCGGCATGGGCACCAAATGCAAATAAGGAGCTAACTAGGGTACCCATGTAAGGTGAAGCTCTACCACTCGTATTATGCCACTTCTAAAGCAGCAAGAAGGTTCTGTAACATAATAGAGTGGGTTCGTACCTAAGGTCATGGTGACATGGTCATAAGGTCATGCAAAATGCAAACAGTGGTGAACCTAACCTATATGCCAGTGTAGACGTTATACCTGAGATCAGTACTAACGGGTCAATCCAATGGCTGAAATGGCACTGAAAATGGTCTTCTACATCACAAATTATGTCAGAAACGGTCCAAAATGGTTAGAAACTGTCAAAACTATAGGAAAGGGGGTAAAAATTTTCAAATATTTGAAATTTTTTTCTATAAATAGTAAAAAATATAAATCATTTGAAACTTTTACCCATTGGAGCTCTGATTTTCAACTGCAAATTCTAGGAGATCCAGTCGGCGGAATTCACAACCGTTTCTTCCAGGTAGTTACTCATGCTCTCCTCATGCATTTTAATATAATTTTTGTTGATTTTCATGGTGAAATGAGGTAGTTTAGGCCATCTCTACATGAGGGCTGTGGCCCACGCGGATATCGAAGCTTTTTCTACGTATAGGGCTGGCTATACGCAGAAAAGAGGCTAGAACTTGCATACATACGCGGCTGTTTGTAAAACAGTCGCGTATGATGCCATACAAGTGAATTTATAAGAATCTAATGGGCAATATGGAAAATTTTCTTGCAGGATGGTGCTAGAATGGAGAGAGTGTGAGCATGGTGAAGTAGATGAAGCTGTAAGGGCTAACATGATGGCTCAACAAGCTCTTTGAGCATGCGGACTCTACAATTTTTGGTTCCCTGGTGGTTTGAGAGCCAAACCAAGACTGCTAGAGATGCTGGTAAACTATTGGGATCCAGACTCAAAGTCCTTCAGGATAGATGGGATGTATCTCACCATAGAGGTGGAAGACATATACTTTATCATAGGTCTATCTAGACGAGGGGAGGTGGTGAACCTTCGTTCCTGAGGTGGGCCTGGTAGTGGGCTTACTATCGATGAGTACGTAGCTGTGTATTGCTACCTAGATACTGAGAAGGTGGGAAGTCAAGTCCCCACCAATGCTATACAGGTGCTGGGCCTAAAGGCCATACTAATGACGCTGGGTAGGATATCAGGCTTAGCCTCACTGCATCAGGCCTCGCGGCCACTGATGTTCTATGCGGTGGAGTGTATGAGACCAACCATATACGACTGGAGTACTACACTACTGAGCAACATGAAACACCAGCTCAGTGAGTGTAAGGCAGGAAGGATACAGAACTTCGAGTTCAACAACATATTGAGCATGTTTTTCTTCGAGCGTGTTCCAGGATTGAGCCCTAGAGTGGACGTTCCTCTCCACGAGGTTCGAGATCCAGCCCAACGACATTGGGCAGATGCTATGCGCAGACTGGGGGGTGGTAGGGTGGCCAACCCATATCCAGCTGACTTCTTTCCATGGTGGCGATGACAGATTGTTGCCATAGATGACTAACCCTATGGAGGGATAGATTTCCGGGGGGATCCGGACATGCCATTGCCACCAGGATCGCCATATGGAGAGATAGGTACTGAATCTCGAATCTCACTCTTTTTCAAAGTTTTTTGAGTTATTTAATTTTTTTTGTATTTTCTTGATTATGTGGAATCAAAAAGACATGTTTTTGCGTGACAACACATAGTAACATCTACCATTCATGTGCATATGTGGGACCATGACGACCAGAGGGCTTCCCACGTCATATACGGAGGGGAAGAGGGGATGACATCACCGGTGTGGATGCAGAGTGAACGCTCCAGAGCATTCATACCAACTTCGTGCGACTGACTCATAGGGTTCCCATGGCGCAAGTCGAGGACTTGCGTGAGGCCATGCAGTGACAGGTGGTGGGCGTGCCACACGCATGGGTGTGTTTATTCTGGTGGCTAGCTAGAGCTGTAGTGACATATCATGATCACAACCCTCCCCCTCCACAGGATTAGATACCTAGGAGTGTATATATGTGATACTGTCAAATTGCCGTTCTAACAATCTCACACGTAAGAATCTTCTCAATAACGTCGGATCTCTAACATGGTACAAACCATTGAGCTATGACACTACTAACTATGAATCAAGACGTACCTCAAGAGATAGAACACCATGTGAAATGGCATCCCGTAGAAGCTCGATAATGACACTATATTCAACAACATTGTTGGAAGATGGCCGTAGACATACACCTCCTAAAGACAGTACCTAACCCATAGGAGTATAAATCACCCAAGCGGCAGAGGCTGAGTGCTGAGTGTGACGGCTTGCACCATCTGCGAATCCTATGTAGGTGGAAGATTCCATTGACATCTGTCAAAAGAAACAGAAACTAATCACAAACCCGATCATGATAAGAAAAATACCTGACTATGCAAAGATGTACAATAATATACAAAAAGTAGCCTTGGCTAAAGATCATGCATAGTATTTTTTGAGATAGATCCCATTTCTAGGATCCACCAAAGCTGTGCCTTCGTAATCGACTAACTCATAGGCACCCTTCTCTAAGACACGCTTGACCACATAAGGACCACGCCACATAGGATTAAATTTACCTGCCCCCAAGGGTTCTTTCGATTTATCCCACAAAAGGACCAAGTCTCCTTCACTAAACACACTTGGACAGGCAGACTTGTCATATTGGACCTTAACGTGATGTTTATTAACCTCTAGAGCCACCAAGGCATCTCTATGCTTCTCATCAAGTTGCTCAAGGTGAACCAAACGTTCCTCCAAAGGTGAAGTGTCCGGTAAGAGTTCCACAGCTAGCTTCAACGAAGGAATCTCGCATTCAACCTGCAATATCGACTCCAGTCCATGCACAAGCTGATATGGAGAAAAACCAGTGGCAGTCTTAACCACGGTTTGATATGCACACAAAGCAGGGTATAACATAATATGCCAATTCATCTTGCTCTGTGCGATGGTTCATTGGAGAATGGACTTAAGTGATTTATTCACTGCTTCAACCTGTCCATTCACTTGGGGGTAGTAAGAAGAGGAGTGCTCTTGCTTATACCCTAACTTGGATGTCAACTCTTCCATCATACGGTTCTGAAAGTGCGATCCATGGTCAGTGACAAGCTCTTTCGGAATCCCGAATCGAGAAATGATTTGGTTGAATACAAAGTGAGTGACTGTCTCACCATCGGATTTTACTGTACGCATTGCCTCAGCCCATTTCATGAAATAATCCACAGCCACTATAATATGATGGTGCCCCTAGCTGAAGCTGGGTTGCAATCCATAAAATTGATCCCCCACTTGGTGAAGGGACTGGCAGTGATAATGGGATGTAACGGGGCAGGGTTCGAGCACATATTTCATGAGAACAACTGGCAAGGGTGGCACCTCTTGACCGCATCAACACAATATTTAAAGATCGACGGCCAGAAATAACCCGCTCTCAAAATCTTTTGAGCTGTAGAAAGCCCAGATAAATGACCACCACACGCCCCTCCGTGGCAATCATTCAGCACAACCTCAGCCTCCTCATGAGTTAAACAACATTGTAAAATGGAATCTACCCCACGGGGATACAAAGTATTGTCCACTATAAGGTAGTTCTTAGAGACGTGATGTAATGGTCGTCGTTCATCTCGCGAGAGGTGAGTAGGGGTCCTCTATGTTTGCAGATATACTATGATATCTCCATACCATGGGTCAGACTTTGAGATTAAGAAGATGTGTTCATCGACAAACGTATCTTCACAAACCAACTCCTTGGCCTCACTCGGGAAATCCGATATAAGCTCTGCAAAAATTAACGACTTCTTCGACTTTACCAAAACAAATTCGAGATCAAACTCTTGCAGAATGACAATCCATTTATTATAATTTCCCCCAATCATCCTTCATGTGAGGATGAACTGAAACGGATTGACATGGGCCACAACCGAGGTCTGGCGAAGGAGAATATAATGTCTCAAATGCTGAACCGCATGTATGGTCGCTAAAGCAAGCTTCTCGACATGAGAATAATGAATCTCTGCGTCAATAAGGTTTCGGCTCAGATAATATATGACATGATCCTGGAGCTCCTCATCCTCCTGAACCAATACCATACCAATTGTCTCTAAAGACGTGGCCACATATAATAGGAAATCACGGCCATAATCCAGAGGATTAATCACTGGGGCTGATGCTAGGACTCGTTTAAGTGCATCGAAGGACTCCTGGGCTTGCTCATCCCATTCAAAGGGAGTATCCTTCTTCAAGAGACGCATGAAGCCTCTAGTCAAATTGTCAAAGTTGACCACAAATCTTCATAAGAAGTTTGCCATACCTTGCAAACACTGAAGATGACGAATGTTCTTTGGGGGAGACAACTGAAGTATTGCCTCAACCTTTAAGGGATCGAATCTTATGCCCTCCTTTGAAATGATGAATCCTAGTAAACGACCTGACTTCATGCAAAAGATGCACTTATGAAGATTTAATCAAACCAAATAGTGTCGGCATATTTCGAAGACCAATCTCAAGTGATATGAATGACGAATTCTCATACGAGAATGAGTAGCGAGGTCATCCAAAAATACTTCAATAATAGACTTGAAATCGTGGAAAATCAAGGTCATCACTCGCTGAAATGTAGCTCCGGCGTTTTTAAGGCCGAAAGGCATCTTTCGATATGCAAATGTTCCCCAAGGAAAAATAAATGCAGTTTTGTGTTGGTCCTCAGGTTTAATCTGGATCTGATTATATCTAGAAAATCCATCCATAAAGGAGAACACCTCGCTACCCGCACACTCATCCAAAATATGATCTATAAATGGTGTGGGGAAGTTATCCTTAGGACAGGAACGATTTAAATTGCAGAAATCAGTGCATATTCGGATCGCTCCCTGCTTCTTATCCATTGGAACGGGGTTTGAAACCCACTTCATCAAGGGAACGGGATAGATGAAACCGGCTTTCAACAGCTTCTCTATCTCTGCCTTAAAGGCGAGTGCTTTCCTAGGATTCATGGCGCGTAAACATTGTCGAACAGGTTTAGCGTTGGGGTAAGTCTTAATCTCATGTTTGACAATCCGAGGGTTGATACCTGGCATCTCATCATAAGACCAAGCAAAAATATCATGAAATTCCTTGAATAGCTCAGTATATTCGAGAATCTCAGCATGGGAACATTCCGCCCAAATATAGACATTCTCAATGGTGCTAGGATTTTGAGAGATGTTTATAGAAATCATGGAAGACATGTTTTCCATGTTCCCAATAGCCATCTGACCAAGGAAGCTTAATTGAATCATGGGACTACCAACTCTCTGACTAAGAATCTCCCTATAATCCTCATGCTCCAAACGGTCAAGCGGTGGAAGGAAATATGATCTATGATGAAGTTCCTCCCATGGCGGCTCAATTCCTGACATAGCCTCGATGATCACTTCATCTGAAGGGAAAACCATATCCAGGCAGTCGTGGGCATGAGAAGATTGTACTGCCCATGCTGGTAGTACATAGGGGTCTTCCTCTTCCATCCGTGAAGAGGAAGAACAAGGCTCTGCAACATTTTTAAGATTGGCTTGATAAGCTATCATGGTTGCAGGAAGCGGCACGTTGGTCTCGACAAGATCACTCGAAATACTCAGTGTAGGAAGAATCCAAGGATCTTCCATATGAGTTGTGCGAAAAGACACTGAGGTCGTAGAAGTCGAAGCCTTATCATAAAAATATCCTATCATGAGGACTGACGCAAGACAACTAAAGCTTCCCATGAGGGATGGATACATGCCTACACCCACACTCCCAGTTGCCGGCTGAGAGTGTTCAACGATCGGGACCGAAGCTCCCGAAGATGTAGTAACGGGGGAATTCTTGAATGTCATTTGATCAATCGTTACAATCTTCCCGTTATGTGGAAATCATATGACGCAGAACAAGGAAGAAGTAATGGCTTGCATACTATACATCCAGTTTTGACCCAGCAAGAGATTGTAGTCGAGGGGTGCATCAACGACCTCAACCTCTATCGCAACGGTCTTCCCCCCCAAATGGACTTTAAGGGACGGAATGATGCCGTGCGGCCTAAAATATATCCCATCAAAAGTAGTTAACATAGTTGCTGATTTTGACAACTCAGGAGAACCAAGACCCCTCCAACAGGACAAAGACATCACAGATGCAGCAGCGCCCTCATCAATCACAGTGCGCTTGACGATCATATTAAGACATTCTACGTGTACCAAAAGTGACAAATAGTAGGGCAAGCGAGGCTGATGACCTGCGGTTTCAAATTTGATCACTGAGGAAGAATCATCACCATTCACACCAAGAGCAGAAAGCAAATCCTTCCTTTGCGAAAGACAACTCTGAAGCACTTCCAATGCAGACATCGCAAAAGGAGTATGGTCCAAATCTTCAACAACTGAATAATTTTGGGCAGCTTGGGCATTTGGATTATGCCCCGAGCGCTTAAGTACCCCCTTAGGAATGCGAGGTGTAGCCTCAGGTTTATCTGCAGGTTTCTCAATGCGCAAAGGGGTTCCTGGTGGATCAGGTTCTTTGCCTAGGTTGGGTTGTGACGATCCATAATCTTTCGCACGAGTCACAACCTTGGCAGCACGGACCATGTTAATGCACCCACGAGCACTAGTCTCTGGTGGATCATTCTCACTAAATTGCTCCTGGGACTTCAAGTTCATATTCTGGTTATGCGGTAAAGGGTTAGTTAGCACAGCTGGGCCTTGTGCTAAGAGTCTCGAAGCTTCATCAATTCGGGGGCACAAGTAAGTGAGGTGATCATCCTTACATAGCTTGCAAGGGAACTTAATGTTACGTTTCGCTTGCTTGTCCCCACCATCATTCTGACCGTTCTTGTCATTATTGGTAGCATTCTCATTCCTATTCCCACCCTTTCAATTATTATTCTTACCCTTTTTTCTATTTCGTCCGGGTTGCTGGTTACCCTTCTGGTCCGACGATTGCATAGAAAGTACATTTGCCATTTGGGTGGGTTGAGACGAAGCCGTAGCTTGTCCCGAAGCAGACTGGTTGAGCGACAATTGACTAACTTTTTTTGCAACTGAATCTGCAGGTTTCGCACTTGCACAACCCACAATACCATCGTCATGTGGTCCAGGTTTGACCTTGGGATTGAAACTAGAATGAGGAGTGTTGGGAATAATCTCATACAACAAACTGGACTGAGCATAAATCAAGTCCAGTTCCTGCGCCCTAAAGATTGCTTGTTCCTCATTCTGCACTCCGGATGTAGAAACATCCTTCACAATATATGGAAATAAAGACTTGAGGAACCACTTGAGAAGGAACTCTAGCGGTATAAAATATTTAATTAATCTCTTCCATCTATGCCACTCCTGAATATGATCAGAAATATGGGTGGCTTTATCTTGCCGAAATGTCGACAAGAGTTCAGTACCAACGTCATAGCGCACTGGTAGCTGGAAGTGATTAAGAAAAGTCATCGCAATATCGTTAAACAAGGTAAAAGATCCCTTTGGTAACTTTATATACCATTTCGCAGTAGGCCCCGTGAGGGTGCATTGAAATAGTCACAAGTGGACTGATTCCTGATGTAAGGAATTCGAAGAGCACCAAAGGTGAAATGTGGTAACGTGTTCGCTCGGATCCTCTCCCGGTTTTCCTTCGAACTTAGGTATGTTCGAAGGAAGCTTGGTAGGGACAGCTAGCCAAGCCGGGTCATGAGCCACGGGATCATTCATAAGTCTTGATAAGTCAGGAAGGTTAAGCGTCGCAAGGAAAGGGATCCTAGGATGATGAGGTCGATGGACTGCTCCCTGGTTCACATAGGTTTGAGCACCACCGTGGCCTTGGCCATAGTGTCCTCCTCCTGTCTGACCCATATAAGGTGACGTGGAAGTACCATAGTAAGGTGGACCTTGACTTGTAGGAGCTACGAAGCCATAATTAGGAGAGTAAGCAGGTTGTTGATACCCGCCTCCGTAAGGTGAAGAATCCTGTCCATACTGCATCCTGTAATAAGGTCCATAGGTCATCGCATGCGATGTCCCATGGGACACTCTGTAGGTAGGAAGATAAGCTCCGAAAGGGGGAACATACATACCAGAAGTAGGTATATATGCCCTGGACGTAACAAGCTGACCACTATAAGCGTGAATATAGCCTCCCGAAGCAGTGGGTGGTATATGAATTTGAGACACAATCGACCTAGTAACTGCAGTATGGACCTGACTCATAGCCATATATCGGCTCGAAGGACCATGTGGATAAGGTGGAGGATGTACATTTGAAGAACTTGGAATCGAGGATGAAGGAATCTGAGTAATAAGATATGTACTACCGCCTATCGTCACCCGTCTCGGACCTGGTATCCTAATCGGATCACTAACCCTAGACCTAGGAGGGGGATGAGATGTAGCTTCCACCACTGGGACGGAAGGTGCAATGTGACTAGTACTCCCAAACCTCTTCGCAAGGTAAGGAATGGGATTGTCCCCAGGCATAGTGCTAGGCTCAAAGTCAGATTCGACATGAAATGTCAAATCGTGCATAGGAAAACTAGTCGTAACATAATTACCGTAGCTAGTGCTGGCAGGTTCAAAGTGAATCTCGGCATCTTCTGGCATTCCACACCGGTAATGTGTCAACGAGGAATCAGCCCTAGGGTGAGTAGGTATATTGTGCAAATATCCTATCTGGGAAATCACAGGACCGAACTCAGCTAGGCTAGGTGAAGGATCGTATGTAGGAGTAAATTCCCCATCGTCAACACAAATGGGAGGAGGTGGCTCAGGAATAGTCTCTGAATGATCCTCCATGGTGTGTGAATCAGTGTGTTACATAGTCCACTTGGACTGTCTAGGTCTCTCTCCAAAGGAGGAGGAGGAGTGGAAGGTGAAAGTCCTGCTAACCGATGAGAATGGCCCGGAACTGCACTCAAATCCATAATGACTCAAAACAAAATTAGCAAAGACTCTCTATTTATGTAAACCCTAGGCCAACTAGCGTGCACAGAGCAATCAATAATAAAATCTAAATCCAAATGCAATTAAACAAGGGCTGGATAAGTGAGCTCCCGAATGAAGCATGTATGTCTCGCTTAGGAGAGGCCTGAGACTCCCATACACAACAAGCGGAGGTACGTAACCAATTATTGTGGCCCTTAGCTTCAACGCGTAAAGCGACTGTGCTGTCCGACCCTAACCTGGCCGGGATACCTACAGAATAACCTCTACAAGTACCCCCTCAATATCCTAGGTAAAATCACTAAGGTCACCTCAATATAATCAAAGCTCAAGCGGACAGTCGCAGGCGGGATTGACCGTATGGGAAGGGTAGCAAAGCCTGAAACTCTTGAAAGAGCCCCCAGATACGAATATAATCCTGGAAATATCTCTGGTGCTACTCAGTTATGACTAGGGGTCATCCCAATCAATAACCGCTCACAATGCCTCGTGCTTAACTCCCATTTGAGAGGAGGATCCTGAGAACGATGGTTATACCAAGGATTTCACACACTCCCTGGACAGACACCTAGATGTTGTTGTTTAGTGATCTTGGAGAATTGACTTACAATGAACTATTCCAAGATCCTAAAACCTAAGCTTGTTGGTGCACCCTAGAAAAGAAAAGAGTGTAATTCATTTTAATTAGCGTTGATTTTAGTTGGCTTTATTACTCAAAAATAGGATATGGTCGTGCAACTAGTGGTGTTATGACACAACATGAAGTAAAATGCACACCGTAACAATCAATGCAAATGCATTGTGTCCATGTAAAGAGGGTATGCTACTACGTGAAATGCACAATTCTTGTTCAAATGATGAATGCAAATTTTTCCTATATGAAGTCCTAACTAGTACTCCAAAGCAAATCTAGATCTAGTGCAAGTACAATGGAAAGTGCAAAATGCAATGCATTATGATAAGCAAATGTTTTTGGATTTTTTGAAAATATAAGAGATGAAAAAAGCAAAAGAATGATTCTACCACCCCCAGACTTTGCAAGCACACATAGATAGCATCCAAGCAAAGCACTAAGGTAAAAGAACTATAATGCACTAATCTCAAACAAAAAATCGAAAATGCCATGACAAGAACTTTCCTAAAAAAAAATTTAGGCTAAAAAAAGCGTTTCTCGTCAGAAACAGAGGTCAAAATAGACTCAGGCAGTGCCAAAGGAGACTCAACAACTAATAGAATTCACCCAGCAACCAATTAACTTCCACAAAAATGGAAAAATCCAGGGTATACGCGACTGTTCGCAGTAAACCCGCGTGTATATGCGGAAATCATAGAGGAAATCGCGTGTATACGCGACTGTAAATCAAAAACCCGCGTACAGGAAGAAAAGGTGCATAACACAAGGCAAACAGATAGACTGAGACAAAATTCACTCCAATCAAACTCTACCAGGCATACAGGCCCCCAGACCCGACACAGAAACAAGAGAGAAAGAGCAATTCAAATACATTGAATGCCGAGAAAATCACCCCAAAGGACAACTACCAGGAACTCCCCAGCGGAGTCACCAATTCTGTTACGGAGAGAAATTCCTATGGCTTGGGGTACCACAACAGACAGCTTTGACTCCAGAAATCAATCTTTCCCAATATGCAATAGAAATAAAATGTCTAACACTAAAGGATCAGACCTCATACCTTATTCCGGATGGTTGAAGTAGATCCCCATTGAGCTTTCCAATCTTCAGGTTGAATTGATATAATACTGCCTCAACAACAAGTAAACAATACAAGCATACTATATATCATGGTGTTAGATCTATTCTAGCATATATAATCAATAATGTAAAAGCATTTGACAGATTCCAATGGATACAATATTCAATCAAATACACATCATTGGACAGGAAAAGATAGTTCTTATTAATATAAATCAGAGATTACAAGATAGATACAACCTCTGATGGCACGTCTGCGAATTGGAGAAACTGGATCCCCCACTTGGGCCTCCACCACCTCAATCCTCCATCTCACGATAGCAAGCTCACTAGCATAAGGCAAGCTTGGGAAGAACACAAAAGTGCTCCAAAGGGACAAAGGGATGCAGAATCAAGTATAAATTTCGGCAACAATGGACTATAGTTTCGTTTCTTTCAATCTCTCTATATGCCTTCAATGTGCCAAGGGGTTCCTTATATAGCTTCACAAGGGATAATGAAGGGTCGAATCTGAGCGATCTCAAGGCATATGGAAGGCCAGGAGTTGAATGAGTCAGATCCATGTCAAGGAAAACTCCAAAAGGATTTGGATTATGCACACATCCCGATGTATGCGGTTATAGGGGTCAAACCCGCGTATGTACGCGGTTATCGAGTAAAAAGCTGCATATATAATTTTTCATGTAGTTTTAGGGATGATCAAGGAAAAATCAAAGGATAAAAGATGGTCCATGGGGTCTAAAGAGTCTGCAGCGGGACAGAGGAAGGCCATACAAAGTGTGATTCACCTGGAGTGGTGAAATCCGCTATAACATATGCCCCCTAATGTGTGAGGTCAGAGGGGTCATATGATGCCCGAAATACATTATAAGTCCATCCCAGAAGTGGAATGATGAAGGATCCCAAATGGAAGACTAGCCACCCAATCAGCATAGTACAATGATACAACTCTGCATATAACTGCAAGTACATATAACAGTCCCGGATACATAAGAGTACAATGGCCATGAATAGGCATAATACATGATATCACATATGTGGTCATCGCCACGTACAATATACATAGATTAGAATCTCCATGATGAAGATATACAAAGGACGATGATCTCCAAAATGGCTGAAGATATACAATAGATCAAGATCTCCATAGTGGCTGGAGATATCTGACATACATTGGAATGAAGTCACGAGAGCTGAAATCTCATGAACACTGGCACGATCAAGGAGGTAGCATATAAGAGATGCCACCAGTCTGGAAGGTCTTATATAAAAACTGCTACGAGTACATGTCCTACTATGCGAATAGAGGTGTCGAGGTTGAACATAGTAGTCCATTGTCTGATTACCGGGCATTGATGTATACCGTTAACAGACGCGAGATTACCCACCAATAATGAAAATGGGAATCAAGGTACTAGAGTGCAAACTAACAAGTGTGAATAGATGTGTTGAGGTCGAACACTTGAGAGAATCCATCGATCAGGGGACATTGATGTATTCCCAAGAAACTGTCGATGGCGAGAGAACCTGCCACTGATGACTGCAAGTCTCAAGGCACTCAAAAGGACTCTAGATTCCAATCTCAGAATAAATGATCTGAAGTTGATGGGATGAAATCCGTTGGAAGGAGGGAATTAAGGCATCCCCCATCATCCAACATGAGGTACTCAGTAAAGCTATCGAATGTGGAAGGACTCGATCATAAGGTGCATGAACCAGTAACTGTACTGGGAATGGTCGACATGCAAAGTCAAGATAACTGAGGAATGGCCGACACAGGTTTCAACTTCCTTTGAACAAGAGCATAACGACATATGGTGACTAAATGAAGGCAGCATAGACTCGATATACAAACTGGGACATCTCTGTGACACAGGAGGCATCAATAGAGGCTCCATAGGGACGGGAAGCTTAACCAGTCGGTGGAGATAAACTCAGATAAATGAGTACAGCTCCTAAAGTCAAACTATAATACAACCAATGGATGTGATATACAGTGCTCTGTTTGAAGGCGACACGACTCGACAGCAGCCAAAGATAACATCTTTCCTTGTCCGGCTTTTTGGTTTTTTTATTTTTTTTGTGGACTTTTTTAGTTATTTGAAAAGCTTGAAAAAATAATAAACTAGCTTTATAGTTACAAACTAGGAGGAGATGAGTGTCATCGGGGCAAACAAACTAGTTCCAAGAAGTGGAACATACCTATGCTCAATGCAAGGATACATGTGTAGGATATCGACACTCGGGGGAAAATCCCCTCCCGGTAAAAAGGGAAGTCAAGCTGCGAAGGATATAAAAAATGGCTCTACATGGCTAGACATGAGACAAGCTTGGGCTATATGGTTGAAACGCAATGTCAGGGGAGTCGGTATAAAGCTCAATAAGGCAGGCAAAGCTCATGATAATGCATTCACAACTTGACATAGGGGGAGTCCAGAGGGAAACAGGCCAGCATAATATCAAAAGGAGTATGAGGCTCTTGCGAAATGTCATGGAAGTACTATACAATAGAATCCCACACCCTAAAGGAGAAAACGTCGGCATGGGTACTAAATACTTCAGACTTGTCCTCCATAGAGGAGAGCCTTTCTTTCTACTCTTGGGGTTGATGATGATAACTCTTCTTTCCTTATCAAATTTGAACCATGGGAATACAACCTTTCTTTCCTTACTACATGTCTCTTTTGATTCATGTAGAATGTATTAATATGACCATCAAACACACTAGTATTGATGAAGGTGCTGCTGCTTCCGTGATGTCTTTGTCATGTTGGAAGGGTTTGGGTTCTCCCGAGTTGTCTCAATCCGCTACTATGTTGACATATTTTTATGGTAGATCTTTTCGGCCACATGGGATTCTTCCTTCTCTTAAGGTCCAATTGGGAGGGAAGACCATCACGATCGAGGTCAAGGTGGTTGATGTGCCCCTTGACTACAATCTTTTGCTGGGCCAGAATTGGATGTATAATATGCAAGCCATAGTCTCTTCTCTCTTTCGAGTGGTATGATTTCCATTTAATGGGAATATCATTACAATTGATGAGACATCATTTTGTAATCCAAGTGTTAATGCATCATCGAGAGCTTCTATCCCGATTATCGATCATTCTCAATTGACAACTGGGAGTGTGGGTGTGGGTATGTATCCATCTCTTATGGAACCTTTAGTTGTACTGTGCCCATTCTTATGATTGGATCTAGTTTTGGTGGGGCTTCGTCCTCGTTGAATTCGATGTATTTTCACACTACCCATATGGAAAATCCTTGGATTCTTCCTTCACTGAGTCCTTCGATTGGACCTATCGAAACGGATGTGCCATTTCTTGTAACGATGGTAGCATATCAAGAAAATATTGGTCAAGTTGCAGAGCCTAGTCCTTCCTCTTCGTGGGCAGAGGAGGAGGACCTGTATATGCTGCCTGCATGGGCAGTTGAGTCCTTTCATGCACATGATTTCCTCAATGATGTTTTTCCATCGGATGAAGCCATTATTGAGGCCATGTCTGTGGTTGAGCCACCTTGGGAAGAATTACATCATCGATCATATTTTATTTCTGAACTCGACCGTATGGAGCGTGATGACTTTAGGGAGATTCTTAGTGAGAATATTGGTAGTCCCATGGTTCCATTGAGCTCTCTTGGTCAAATGGCCGATGGGAACATGGAGAATTTATTAGCTACTATTGCTATCAATATTTCTCGTGATCTTGGAAAAGTTGAGAACGTCTACATTGGGGCGAGTTGTTCCCTTGATGAGATCAAGGAGTATACCGAGCTATTTAAAGAGTTTCATGACATATTTGCTTGCTCATATGAGGAAATTCCAGGTATTGACCCTCGTATTGTCGAACATGAGATTAATACCTATCCGTATGCGAAGCTGTTTTGACAATGTTTGCGTGCGGTGAATCCCAGAAAAGCACCTCCCATTAAGGCAGAGATAGAGAAACTATTAAAATCCGGTTTTATCTATCTTATTCCCTTAACAGAGTGGGTTTCAAATCCCATTCCAGTTGATAAGAAGCAGGGAGCGATCTGTATATGCAATGGTTTCCATGATTTAAATCGTGGTTGTCCTAAGGATAATTTTCCCACACCATTGATTGACCAGATTTTGGATGAGTGTGTGGGAAGCGAGGTATTCTCCTTCATGGATATTTTTTCCAGATATAATCAGATTCAGATCAAACCTAAGGATCAACATAAGACTGCATTTATTTGTCCCTGGGGTACTTTTGCATATCAGAAGATGCCTTTCGGCCTTAAAAAATATGGAGCTACATTTCAGTGGGCTATGACCTTAATTTTTCATGATCTCAAAACAATTATCAAAGTGTATTTGGATGACCTTGCTGCTCATTCTCATTTGAGAGTGCATCATCCATACCATTTGAGATTAGTATTCAAAAGATGTTGTCATTATCAGGTTCGGTTAAATCCTCATAAGTGCATATTTTGCGTGACTGTTGGTCACTTGCTAGGGTTCATCATATCCAGGGAGGGTATAAGAGTCAATCCCTTAAAGGTTGAGGCAATACTTCAATTGTCTCCCCTACGTAATATTAGACATATTTAATGTTTGCAAGGCATGGAAAATTTCTTACGGATATTCGTAGTTAATTTTTCCAACTTGACTAAAGGCTTTATGCGTCTTTTAAAGAAGGACACTCCTTTTTTTCTGGGATGAGCGAGCCTAGGAGTCCTTTGATGCTCTTAAGGAAGCCTTAGCATCGACCCCCATGCTTATTCTACCTGACTATAGCCATGATTTCTTTATTTATGTGGTCGCATCCATGGGAACGGTTGGTATGGTTTTGGTTCAGGAGGATGAGGAGCTCCATGAGCATGTCATATATTATTTGAGTCGAAACCTTATTGATGCAGAAATTTGTTATTCCCATGTGGAGAAACTTTCCTTGGCCACTGTTCATGCGGTTCAGAGATTGAGACATTACATTCTCCTTCGTCGAACCTTGGTTGTAGCTCATATCAATCCATTTCAATTCATCCTCACTAGAAGGATGATTGGGGGAAAATACAATAAATGGATTGTTATTTTGCAAGAGTTCGATCTCGAATTCGTTTCAGAAAAATCAAAGAAATTGTTGATCTTTGCGGAGTTCATGTCTGATTTTCCAAGTTTGGAGGGGGAGGAGGTTTATGAGGATACATTTGTCGATGAGCATATTTTCCTTATCTCAACTTTGGACATGTGGTATGGAGATATCTTTGTATATTTGCAAATGTTGAAGGTCCCTACTCACCTTTCACAGGATGAGCGACGCCGATTATGTCATGTAGCTAAGAACTACCTTATAGTGGATAACACTTTGTACCACCATGGGGTAGATTCCATATGCGTCGTTGTTTAACCCTTGATGAGGCTAAGGTTGTGCTGAATGATTTCCACAGAGGGGTGTATGGTGGTCATTTATGTGGGATTTCTACAGCCCAAAAAATCTCGAGAGTGGGATATTTTTGACCGTTGATCTTTAAATATTGTGTTAATGCGGTCAAGATGTGTCACCCTTGCCAGGTGTTTGCATGCAATATGTGCTCTCATCCAGCCCCGTTACATCCTATTATATTCACCGGTCCCTTCACCAAGTGGGGGCTTGACTTTATGGTTTGCAACCCAGCTTCAGTTGGGGGGAATCATCACATTATAGTGGCTGTCGATTATTTCACGAAATGGGAAAAGGCTATGGCCAAGATTAAATCCGACGGTGAGATAGCCGTGCATTTTGTTTTCAACCAAATTATTACTTGGTTCAACATTATGAAAGAGCTTGTCACTGACCATGGTAGGCACTTTCAAAATAAAATGATGGAAGAGTTGGCTTCAAAGTTAGGGTATAAGCAGGAGCATTACTCTTCTTATTACCCTCAGGTGAATGGACAAGTTGAAGCAGTGAATAAATCACTTAAGTCCATTCTCCAATGAACCATCGCACAAATCAAGATGAATTGGCATATCATGTTATATCCTGCTTTGTGGGCCTATAGAACTATGGTTAATACTGCCATTGGTTTCTCTCCATATCAGCTTGTGCATGGGGTGGAGTCTATCTTGCCGGTTGAATGCGAAATCCCTTAGTTGAAGTTAGCTATAGATCTTTTACCAGACACTTCCGCATTGGAGGAACGTTTGGTCCACTTAGAGCAGCTTGATGAGCAGCATTGAGATGCTTTAGTGGATCTAGAAGTAAATAAGCATCGCGCTAAGGTCCAATATGATAAGTTTGTCCATCTGAGGAGGTTTAGTGAAGGTGATTTGGTCCTTTTTTGGGATCAAGCTAAGGAACCCTTGGGGCTAGGGAAGTTTAATCCCATGTGGCATGGTCCTTACGTGGTCAAACGTGTGTTAGATAAGCGTTCCAATGAGCTAGTGGATTATGAAGGGGCAGCCTTGCTGGAGCCTAGAAATGGGATCTATCTTAAAAAATACGATGCATGATATTCAGCTAGGTCTGATTGTTGTATCTTATTGTATAGTCTTTGAATTGCATAGTTAGGTTTTATTATGGTGATCGGGTTTTTTGATTAGCTTCCATTTCTTATGGCAGATGTTGATGGAGTCTTCCATTTACATAGGATTCACCAATGGTGCTAGTTGTCACACTCAAAACTCAGCTTCGGTTGCTTGGGTGATTTATACTCCTATGGATCAAGTATTGTCTTCAGGAGGCGTATGTTTACGGACTTCTTCGAACAATGTTGCTGAATATAGTGCTGTTATTGAGTTATTGCGTGATGCCATTTCACATGGTGTTCTCTCTCTTGAGGTACGTCTTGATTCATAGTTAGTGGTTTCACAGCTTAATGGCTTGTATCATATTAGGGATCTAGTTTTATTATGATAATTATTACGTGTTAGATTGCTAGAATGACCATTTGAAAATATAACATACATTCATGTTTCAAGAATTTTTAATCAAGTTGTTGACTCATATGCTAACTAGGTGTTATATTGGTATTTGTTTCATAGACCATAAGCATATCAAAACCATACATTTTTGCACACATGTAAATAAATAAAATATATCATCATAATAGTTTTTCATTAACATCCAAAATGTGACGTCATAATACATAAGTGTCATAATACAAAATTGGGGCTTCCGAGCCACCAAAATATAATACACGGTCATATAAAAAGAAGTACTCTCAGGTCTCTAAGCCTGTGGAGGAGGAGGGGGGTTCTAATCATGGTAACACACCACGGATCTAGCTAGCCATCGAAATAATCGAACCCATGCCCATGGTACACCAACCACCTGGCGCTACATGGCCTCAGGAAAGTCCTCGACTTGCACCATGGGTACCCTATGTGTCAAGCATACAAAGTTTGTGTGAATGCTTTGGAGCGTCCGCTCTGCATCCACACCCATGATGTCATCTCCTCTTCCCCTTTGTCTATGATAAGGGAAACCATCCGGTCATTGTGGTCCAACATTTGCATACACATGACAGATTTTCACTATGTGTCGTCACACCAAAACATGTATTTTGAGTCAATATATCAAAAAACACAAAAAATTTAATAATTCAAATAACTTAAAAGGAAGGTTTGGGATTCATTACCTATGTTGCCATATGTCGCTCCTGGTGGTAGGGGCATGTTCGGATCTCCATGGAAATCTATCCCTGCATAGGGATAGTCATCGATGGCAATGATTTTCCTTCACCACCATGGAAAGAAGTCTGCTGGGTAAGGGTTAGCCACCCTACCTCCACCCAGTCTGTGCA
The DNA here is from genome assembly GCA_001517045.1 of Pseudotsuga menziesii. Classification (NCBI taxonomy): domain Eukaryota; kingdom Viridiplantae; phylum Streptophyta; class Pinopsida; order Pinales; family Pinaceae; genus Pseudotsuga; species Pseudotsuga menziesii. The sequence continues at coordinate 1,701,726 of LPNX010570948.1, forward strand.
TAACATTTTCCCAATGTTGTTGGGCCAGATATTGAACTCTGTGTGGAGGAATTTCCACTAGGGCTTAGCCTCGGTACATGCTCAAAGAAGAATGTGCTTAGTATGCTGCAGAAACCGATGTTTCTCACCCTGCCCATCTTGCAGTCACTAAGATGCTGCTTCATGTTTCTCAACAACGCAGTGCTCCAGTCATACACTATGGGTCTCATACACTCCACCGCATAGAACATCAGTGGCCGAGAGGCCTGGTGGAGTGAAGCTAAGATGGCTATCCTACCAAGTGCCAATAGTATGGCCTTCAGTCCCAGTACCTGGATAGAGTTTGTTGGGATTTGACTCCCAACCTTTTTCATGTCCGGAAAGCAATACACCACAATGTACTCATCAATAGTCAATCCACCTCCTGTCCTGCGAGATCGAATATTTACCACCTCTCCTCGTCGAGATAATCTAGTGATAAAGTATATGTCCTCAATTTCTACACTGAGTGACATCTCGTCAATGTGAAAAGACTTAGAGTCTGGATCCCAGTAATCCACTAGCATCTACAGGAGTCTTGGTTTGGCCCTTTGGATGCCAAGACACCAAAACTTATACAAACCACATACATGTAATGCTTGTTGGGCCATTAAGTCACCTTGCACAGCCTCTTCTACATCACCATGTTCTCTCTCCCTCTATTCTAAAACCATCCTGCACAAAAAACAAGAGTTTTGATCATTATTTACCCTTGAAAACTTCATTCGCGACCACATACGTGACTATTTGCAAAACAGCCATGTATGTATGTGGGTTTGGGCATTTTTTCAATGTATGGCTAGCCCTATACACGGAAAAAACCTTGATACCCACGTGGGCTGAAACGCACAATTTAGGATGGCCTAGAAAATTAAATGGACAATGAAAATTGAAAAAAAATGCATGAAATAGGAAGAGGAGGACATGAGGAGTTACCTGGATCAAACAGTGTCGAATTTCGCTGGACGATGCTCCTAGAATTCACGTTGGAAGTTTTGAGCTCAAATGGGTAAAAATTTCAAATGATATAGAATTTTTAATTTTTTTACTATTTATAGAAATTTTTACCCATTTTCTATAGTTTTTTCCGTTTCTGACCATTTTGGACTGTTTTGGACTAATTTGATGATGTAGTAGTCCGTTTTGAGTGCGGTTTGACCATGGTTTTGACCCGTTCGTGCCGATTTCAGGTATTATGTCAAAACTGGCCAATAGGTTAGGTTTCACATCCGTTTGCACTTTGCATGACCTTATGACAGTTTCATTATAACCTTATGTACGAACCCATTCTATCTTGTCACGGAACCTCCTTATTTCTTTTAGAAGTGACATGATGTGAATGGTAGAGCTTGACCATACATGGGTACCCTATTTATCTCTTGTTTTGCATTTGGTGCCCATGCCGACATTTTTTCCTTTAGGGTGTGGGATTCCTTTGTATAGTATCAACATGACTTTTTGCAAGAGCTTCATACACCTATTGATATTTTTTCTAGCATTTTCCCCAAGACTCCCTTATGTCAAGTTGTAGTTGCATTATCATGAGTTTTGCTTGCCTTATTGAGCCTTATGCCGGCTTCTCAGACTTTGATTATCAGCCATATAACCCAATCTTGTCTCATGTCTAGCCAAGCAGAGCCATCTTATATATATTTTGTAGCTTGATTCCCCATTCTTACCAGGAGGGGGCTTTCCACCGAGTGTCGTTATCCTACACATGTTTCCTTGCATTGAGCATAGGTATGTTTTGCTGCTTGGAACTAGTTTATTTGCCCCTTGACACTCGTCTCCTCCTAGTTTGTAACTATAAAACACTTTTATTCTTTTTCAATCTTTTCAAAATATTTGAAAAACTCCAAAAAATAAAAAAACCAAAAAGATGGACAGGAAAAGATGTTATCTTTGGTAGCAGTCGAGTTGTGTCACCTTCGAACAGAGCACTGTATTTCACATCTATTGGTTGGGTTAATAGTTTGACTTTAGGAACTATACTTGTTTCTCTGAGTTTATCTCCATCGACTAGTTAAGCTTCTAGTTCCTATGGAGCCTTTGTCGATGCCTCCTGTGTCACAGAGATGTCCCAGTTTTGTATATTGAGTCTATGTTTCCTACATTCAGTCACCATTTTCCTTTATTCTCTTGTTCAAAGGAAGTTGAAGCCTGAGTCAGCCATTCCTCAGTTTTCTTCACTTTGCATGTCAGCCATTCCCGGTACTAGTACTGGTTTGTGCACATTATGATTGAGTCCTTCCACATTATACATCTTTGCTGAGTACCTTGTGTTGGATGATGGAGGATCCCTTAATGCCCTCCTTCCAGTATATTTCATCCTATCGACTTCAGATCATTTATTCTGGGATAGGAGTCTAGAGTCATTTTGAGTGCCTTGAGACTTGGAGTCATCAATGGCAGGTTCTCTCGCCATTTATAATTTTGGGAACACATCAATGTCCCTTGATCGATGGATTTTTTCAAGTGTTCGACCTCAACACATTTATTCACACTTGTTAGTTTGCAATCTAGTACCTTGATTCCCATTTTCATTATCGGTGGGTGATCTTGCATCTGTTAACGGTATACATCAATGACTGGTAATCAGATGATGGACTACTATGTTCGATCTCGACACCTCTATTCACATAGTAGGACATGTACTCGTAGCGAATTGTGTAGAAGAATTTCCAGATTGGTGGCATTTATGATATGCTACCTCCTTGATCGTGCCAGTGTTCATGAGATTTTAGCTCTCGTGACTTGATTCCAGTGTATGTCAAATATCTTCAACCATTATGGAGATCTTGATCCATTGTATATCTTCATCTTTCATGGAGATCATGATCCTTTGTATATCTTCATCATGGAGATTCAGATCTATATATCAATTAGAGGAAATTTGGGGTCTAAAATGGGCCTTATAAGAAAACGTGCCAAAATAAGTTTTTGTGAGTTGGAATTCAAGAACCAATAGAATTTCAATAAAATAAGTCAACCATAATGGTTGAATTGACATATTTGTCTTAAAAAAAAACTACATTTTTTGTTTGTATTTTCGACATATCTCATTGTGTTTTTACTCAAATTTCGATCGAGAGAGCTCGTTGGATGTGGAATTTGATTCCGCATCCAACGAGTACCCACACTGCATACTTTTGATGGACCCCGCTACCCCAAAAATAAAAAATACCTGAAAAATGTGATGATGATGTCATCATCACATTTTTTCAGGTATTTCTTGTTTTTGGGGTAGCGAGGTCTATCAAAAGTATGCAGTGTGGGTACTCGTTGGATGCAGAATCAAATTCCGCATCCAACGAGTTCTTCCAGTCAAAATTTGAGTAAAAACACAGGGAGATATGTCGAAAATACGAACACAAAAAGTAGTTTTTTTCTTTCTTCCTCCAAAATTAATCAATATTATTTTATTATTTTAACTATTATTTTATTATTTTCCTTAGGAGGCCCATTTTAGACCCCAAAATTCCTCTAATATGATTGTACATGGTGATGACCACACATGTCATATTTTGTATCATGCCTATTCATGGCCATTATACTCTTATGTATCCAAGAATACTGTATATACTTGCAGTCATATGCAGAGATATTTGTACTGTATTGTTGGATGGATGGTTCTTCCACCTGATTCTTCACCACTCCACTTTTGGGATGGAATTATAATGTATTTCAACCATCATATCCCCCTCCGACCTCACACATTAGGGGGCATTTGTTACAACTGATTTTACCACACATGGTAAATCACATATTTATGGCCTTCCCTGTCCCTCTGCAGACTCTTTGGACCCCATGGACTATTTTTGTACCTTTGATGTTTCCAATATGATCCCTAAAAACACATGTTATTTTCCATACATTAATTTTAAACCCTTTCTCACGTATATACATGGATATGACCCTTAAACCCTCGTACATCAGGATGTGTGCAAAAGGCCAAATAGTTTTGGAGTCTTCCTTGATGTAGATCTGAGTCACTTGTCTCTTAGCCTTCCATATGCCTTGAGATCACTTAGCTTTGACCTTCCATTGCCCCATTGAAGGACTATAGAAGGAACCCTTCAGATACATTGAAAGGAGGAGGAATTGAAGAGTAAGAAAACTATAGTCCATTGTTTCCGTAGCTTGATTATACTTGAGTCTGCATCCCTTTGTCCCTTGGAGCACTTTTTTTTCTTCCCAAGCTTGCCTTTTCTTGTGAGCTTGCTATTGAGAGATGGAGGATTGAGGTGGTGGAGGACTCAATTTCTCCGGTTCGCAGACGTGCCAACAAAGGTTGTCATTCTTGTAATCTTTGATTTATATTAATAGAAATATCTTTTCCTGTCCAATGATGTGCATTTAAATGAATATTGAATCCATGGATGATTTTAATTGCTTATATATGCTAGAGTAGGTCTAACACCATTATATAGAATGCTTGTCTTGTTTGCTGATTTTTGAGAGAGCAAATTGATAACACAAGCGGGATTGGAAAAGTTTAATGGGGATCTACATTAACCATCCAGAATAAGGTAGGTTTCAATATCCTTTAGTGTTAGATGTTGATATCTCTTGCATATTGGGAAGGGATTGATTTCTACGATTACTCTGTCTGTTGTGGTACCCCAAGCCATAGGAATTTTTCTCCATAACAGAAGGGGACCAGAAGTTAGGGTGGAATGCCACACTCCATCTTGTATCGAAGGATAAAAATTCATAGTCCTCCTCGTGCATGCCAATGTATACTGAGTGTCAAGGGACAAAGGGCTAAAGCATCACTAAACCGAATGAACATGTCATGAACAAGGTATCCTAGTGGCCATTATTCTAGGGCTCTTTTACCCAGAGGTCCTTCTCGGTAGTGGGATTCTCTTAGCATGTATGGTTCTTTCATTTCATATTGTATGACTAGGGTTTCATTACCCTAATGAGGATATGATTAGTGAGGGTATTCCAGCTTGTAGTTAGGAGCTTTCTTGCACTAATAGCCCATAGGTTAGTGAGTCGTTTTTCATTTGATAGGTAGTTCTGCTTGTTGGATTTCTGGCCACTTTATTGTAGACTTGCCTTTATGTGACCCACTGTCACAATTTTTTTATAGATATTGTTGTTGGCCTATGAGCCACCATTTCATACGCTCTCCTTCTACACACTCGGTTGTAGTTGGGTTTTTGAGACTACAATTGATCGTCTTGAGTTTTCAGTCATTAAACATCAATCCATATATTTATCATATCTCCACCCGATTACTCATATAATATTAGGTGGCATACCCCCTAGTTTGGTTCTCTAAACTGACATCGTCATAGGCATATTCCACTTCACTCACCACCTTCAAAGACACACCCGACTTCTAAATCTGATTCAGACTCCTATCAATCCAAACCCATCTTGTTCATTGCCCCATCTAGCCCCATGGCTGGTGCACATCCTGACCCTTTTTCAAGGGGGGATTATTAGGAGTGGGATCATGTCCATTTCACCCATCATTATAGGTATCCATTCCACTAGGCCTATAGGACCTAGTCTTAGTGGGACTGTTGTCATTGCACACACTGATGTTGGTTCACTACCCACTAATGGTGGTTCCATTCCAGCTACTGTTGTCACTACCATTCTTCCTTATATACTTGGGGGTAGTGGCCCTTCCACGCCAGTTCCGACTATTCCTGCTATACTAGTGAATTTTCTTATGGTCAAAATCCAACCTCATCCACCCCTATTTAAGCAGGGGAACTACGTTCCTACAGCTACCGACACCATTGTTGGTCCTTCCTGAGCCACCCTCAGCTCTAGCTTACCTTTTATGGCTAGTCTCAACCTACCATATTTGGCACGATTAAGAAATGACCCCATTCGTCACCACCCATAATAGCCTCCTATGCCTACCAAGCTTCCCTCAGACATCCCTAAGTTTGAGGGAAAGGAGGAAGAGGACCCTCAAAATCACATCATGTCATTCCGCCTATGGTGTTAATATAAAAATATTGTGGATGAATTTGTTTGATTGGGGTTGTTTCAGTGCACACTTACAGTTGCTGCGACCAAGTTGTATATCAAATTTCCTCATGCTACTTACCTTGAATTCTCCTCACTCACTTTGATGCTCCTTTAGTACTTCCAGTTATTCGTCCATTACGACAAGGGAGTGGAGATCCTACTATCTTATTTCTAGAACACAACTACCCATATCACAGATCATATCCATGAATGGAACTGTCTCTGTAGTTTGTGTAAGATCTAGTTAGATGATAGGATCTTCCTTGATTTGTTCCTTAAAACCTTACTCCCCCCCATATCCAAGGACTTTGCATCTGAGCGATTGCAACCCGAGGAAGAAGTGATCCTTAAGGCTTAGTAGTTCAAGCTAATATATGCCCAATTGAGCTATTTGTATACTGTCATACCCGATGCTTCCCGAGTCAACACATCACACCGAGATACGTCGGGGGAATCTCATGCCGTTGATGGAGTTATTAGCTCTATAACCCAACACCCTTAGTTTTATATGGCCTCTCCTATGATTCTACCCCATCCAGGTAACACTCATATTGTTTCCCAACCAAGTTACACCCCCGATTACTCACATGTGATGGCTCAATCCGGTGCTACACCATCCTATGCAACCCCTTGGTATGCCCCTTATTACTCATGCATGATGGCTCAGTCCGGAGCCACCCCATCCTACGCACCTACTGCACCCACTCCTCACGTTCATGGACCAACTTATTAAGCACACTCATGTTCTCTCCAAATGATTGTATTTGCAGCCCCTCCAGCTCCTCCACTCTATTATGCACTACCTGTGTAACGCACTCTGGCTCCGGCCCCAACTCCTCTAGTTTCTATGGGACAGGTTTATGCTCAGCAAAACCTCCCTAACAAACCCACCCCCAATAACCAATAAGGGTAGGGAAAGAAAAAGAGAGGTAGAAATCGAGGAAATAACCAACCCCAAGGAGGCGGCCAGTAGGCCAACCCTCCAAACAACAATGGAGCTGAAACTCCTGCAAAAAATCCCCAATGTTCTAATCGACTTGGAAATACCCATAGTTACGGACTAATCATCCATGCGCTATCTGTAACACCTACGACCATTACACTCATAAATGTCCTCACATGGCTTGCATCCAACAACTTCTCCAAAATGATAGTCAACGTGATACGAAGGTGGCTGCTCTGGCTCAGCCAAACACAACACCACCAGGTCCCATGCCGATGGTGCACCAAAACCCCCTACCACACCAAGGAATGGTTTCAACCCAACCCTTGGCCCCACCTGCTTCCACAACAACTGGTGCGACCCCACCTACTGAGGTTGGTGTCCATCAACTCATGACATTTTCATCTCAATTAAATATCCAGACTCGATACAACCAGTATGGATCCACCATAGAAATGGCTGACCCATCAATGCTATCTACCTCTATCACTTATGACATATCTCTGCACTTATCAAGAACCCCCCCGAGATGGGGCAGCCACATTTCCATGGTTCCCTATGCATCGTGTTGCAAACAATACTACTGCCATAGATACCCTCAACTATAGTATAGTTGACGACTTGGCCCAATCTCCTATAGCCATGTCCGCTTTGGAAGTGCTTAAAACTTGTCCATCACAACATAATGCGTTTTTGTCTACGCTAGGTTCCATAGATTGCTCTGATTCTTGGTTTATCACTTTTGACCTAGATCAAGGAGAACCTAAGATTTCCTAAATCATATCTTTCCAAGTTCCAGTCACAATTTTGGAATTTGGTCATACATCAATGCATTATTGATGAGGGGGCATCCACCTGTGTTATGTCAACTTTCATTTGGTAGAAACTTGGGTCCCCTACTCTTTAGCCTTCCACCACTGCTCTTCGCACCTATAATGGTCACTCTACTCAGTCCCAAGGGATTCTCATGAATGTTCCTATTGATTTAGCCAGTAAAACAATATTCATTGACATTGATCTTGTCAATTCCCAACTTGACTACAACCTCCTCCTAGGACGTAGTTACATGTATATCATGCGAGTCGTGGCCTCTACCGTATTTTGACTCCTGATATTCCCTCATGATGGGAAGATCATGACCATCGACCAGTTGACATACTATGATCCTAAGGGGTCAACCACACAGGAACCCATCCTTCTGAATATCAAGACCACCATCGACAACATGTCTATTCCATATTTATCTACTGTTGGCCTAGGCTTGTTGGCCAACACTCCTATGATGGACACCTTTTTGTCCTTACCACCTCCAACTTCACCGACTAATGTATTGTATATGTGCACCATCACATCTGGTACCATTCCGACCACATCGCAACCTCAGTCACAACCCTAACCACAATCATCTGAAAACTATTGGGGTTCCTTTCCAGTACACATGATTCCATTCCTTTTTCCACCATTTGGCATCGTGAGAAAGCATGTCATGTCTACTCTCAACTTACCTAACTTCACGTTGGGAATTACTTTATGGTACCTCGATCCACCCACCCCAAACCTGACTCCCTATGTCATGTTAACTGCTATCCAACCCATTGATACGATGACGCAACTACCTCTTGGTCCATGGAAGACTACCCCTGCCTCCTCCTACAAAGAAGGCTAGGGGTAAGGCTTCCAATGAAACGACTAATCCATGTCTAGCTCCTATTTGTGCTTTGTGTGATATCCAAGGACATATGACACAAAAATGTCTTGATTTTCCTCTCCTTCACACCCACATGGACACTATAGATCAGGCTGATGGCACTCCAATGGTCACCATCCCATATCTATCAGTGGTCAAGAATAAGTCATTATGAACTAACCATCATTGTGCAGTTTGTGGCTTGTATGGTCATTACTCTCACCATTGTCCAAACTTGCTTGAGTATGGATCACTTCTCCATGACCTTCAGAAACACTCTTGTGATTCCAACGCCACTATCATTGAGGAGCTCCACCCTCTGGTTTCTTCCTCAGACACCACCAACACCATATACATGATCTCTAGTTCCAGTAGTCATTCCATCTCCTCAGTCATGGAGGATCCCTCTGATCTATCTATGCATTATTTCAACAATGATGAGGAGATTCTTGAAGCTCTTTCAGCACCTAAGAATCCTTGGGATGATATGCATCATCGCTCATTTTTCATCCTTGATGAACCTTATTCATCATCAGATCAGTACCCTGTCGAAGCTAAAGACTTCATCCATGGAAAACTTAGACTGGTTTAAGAACCCCATTCCGGCAGCTGACGCCTTTGAAGAGGGAAACATGGATAACATTTCACCAACTATTAAGGTCAAGATATCAAACAAACCCAAGGTTTTTGAATATATTACACTCCGAGTGTCTTTCTCCCCTAACAAAGTTGATTCTTACAACGCACTTTTCAAGAATTCTGTGATATTTTTGCTTGGTCCTACATCGAGATTCCCAGGCTTGATTTATCTATCATCGAACATCGTATCGACACATGGCCTGATGTTGCGCCTGTATGCCAAAATAAAAGACCCATTTACCCCTCAAAGGATCATGCTATCAAAGCCAAGATCAAGAAACTGTGTAAAGCAGGTCTCATATATGCCATTGTGTATACCACTTGGGTTTCCAATCATGTTCCCGTTAACAAAAAACGAGGTAACATTCGCGTATGTAATGGATTTTGTGAATTGAATTTGGCATGTCCCAAAGACAACTTCCCCACTCCGTTCATTAACGAAATCATTAATGCGTGTGCCGACTATGAAGTCTTTTCTTTCATAGATGGTTTTTCTGGTTATAACCAAATTCAGATCCAGAAAGAGGACCAGTATAAGACTGCTTTCATAACCCCATGGGGCTCGTTTGCGTATCGGGTTATGCCATTTGGCCTTAAAAATGATGGAGCCACTTTTCAGTGGGACATAACATTCTACTTCTATGACCTTATCCATATCATTTTAGTCTACCTAGACGACCTCATCGCTCGCTATCGAAAGCGTTCACAGCATCTATATGACTTACGACAAGTCTTCTTGCGATGTTCACAGCATCCATATCTAGAAAGTTTCAGTGAGATATGGATGAATGTTTTATTGGCTAAAGTAGTTGCATGATCATATATTTATGCATAAGAATTTTCCAGTATGAATATTCCTTATGAAATGTTTCTAACCATACAAATGCATTTGACTTGTAGGAAAGATCGCATACATAATCACCTACAAGCAAAGAAGAATGAAGACTTGTTCCGAAGAACAAGTGACAACATTTCAAAATGAAGAATAATATGACAAGTGTAGTGACATCATTGATGCTGAACCTTCTAGCCACCAAGAAGAAAGGGAAGACCAGTTCAAGAAGAATGATGTCAAGGCACAGTATCAAGACATGAAGAGAAGTTCATAGTTCCATCATGCAATAGATGGAAACATCGTGGGATACAAAGAAAGATTCGTAGCAGGAGGATTCTCACGAAAAGAAGGCATAGACTACGAAGAAACATTTACAGCTACTAGAAGTGAAGTCACATGACATGCATAATCATGTGTGCAAATGAAAGAAGGCATTGTACGAGTTCAGAAGACAACCATGGGAAACACATACATGATGATATTGATGAAGATCTTAACCTTTGCTACAAGGTTGAAGATGCAATTCTATACACTAGATGGTTACATAGAATATTAGTAGCATAGGAAGCTACTTGTCACTCCGGTACAGAATGTTTTAGTGCATAGAGCATAGAAGACAGAGGGAGTATGATGCCCCACTTCAGAGGGAGTGAATATAGAATATCCTGAGGATCGACATGGTACGACATGATGGACAGATTACTGATGACTCTAGGATTTACTAAGAGTAAAGTGGATTCCAACCTTTGCTTCAAGGTTGAAGGCGGAAGACCAGTGATGCTCCTGTTATGTGTCGATGCACTATTTTCTAGGCATGGAGGTGTGGACAAGGGAAGTATGCAGTAGAGATCCTGAATAGGTTCAAGATGATGGACTGCATGACCACACCTATGGCATTGAACCTAAAGTTGTTAAGTGATGCTTCATCAGAGATGGTTGATGCTACGATGTATCGTCAGATGATTGGGTCCTTGATGTACTTGACGAACATGAGACCAAACATTTGCTTTGTTGTGAACACCTTGAGCCAGTTCTTGACAGATCCTAGAAGTGTTCACTTGATTGCTGCAAAGCATATTCTGAGGTACCTGAAGGGTAAATTTGATTATGGGCTCAAGTACGATGCGAATCAAAAGATTAACCTAGAAGGTTATGTTGATTCAGATTGGGCAGGTAGTGCCATTGACAGGAAGAGTACTTCAGGATGTTGCTTCAGTATGGGATCAGGTGTGATCTCTTGGTTTAGCAGGAAGCAATCCTATGTGGCACTGAGTACAGCTGAAGTGGAGTATGTCGCAGCTTGTTCAGCTAGTTGTGTGGTAGTATGGCTGCGGAAGCTACTGTTTGGTATATTTGATCTCCAGTTGGATGCTACTTGTATACATTGTGACAACCAGAGTTGCATGAAGTTGTCAGAGAATCCAGTGTTCCATGACAAGTCGAAGCATATCAAGATCAAGTATCACTATATCAGGGATATGGTGTAGAGAGGAGCAGTGAAGCTCCAGTATGTTGCGATGGAGGAACAGATAGCTGATGTATTGACGAAGCCATTGGCTAGGCTGAAGTTTGAGTACTTCAGGGAGAAGCTTGGTGTTCTCTAGATCGAGGTTCCCTCCAAGAGAAAGTGATGAGACCCATAGCCATTCTGACATGGTGAGAGGATTGGTTCCTTCCATGGTCAGATGTAAGGGCTGAGCCATTCTGTCATGGTGATAGGGTTTCTCCCTTCCATTTCAGATATGAGTGCTGGCCATTCTTTCGAGTAGGACAGATGTAAGTGTAATTGCCATTCTAGGAATGGAGGCACCTGGTCAGTTACTAGGATCACTTAGTGTAGGACTGAGTAGCCATTTTGATGTGATAGAGGGATGTGTTCCCACTTGATCAGATGTAAGGGCTGAACCATTTTGTCATGGCTAAAGGATTAAGTTCCTTCCATGTCAGATGTGAGTGTTGGCCATTCCGACGAGCAGGTCAGATGTAAGGGCAACTGCCATTCTCTAGGAGAATGGAGGCGCCTATTCAGTTACTAGGTAGCTCAGTTGAGGAGGAATGGGGGCCATTCTGATATGACTGCTGGGATGTGTTCTCATAGGATCAGATGTGAGTGCAAGCCCTTCCATCACTGTGAGAAGGATGTGTTCCTGCCTGGATGGATGTAAGTGCAGTGCCTTTCTGGAGTGACTGAGGGATGTGTTCCCACGTGCTCAGATGTAAGTGCAGGAGCCTTTCTGGAGCAACTGAGGGATGTGTTCCCATGTGCTCAGATGTAAGTGCTGAAATCTCTCATCACTGTGAGTAGGATGTGTTCCAGCCTGGATGGGAGTCGTTCATCATTGTGGTAGGATGTGTTTTGGCCTAGGTGAATGTGTGGAAATATTTCATCATTGTGGTAGGATGTGTTCCAGCCTAGGTGAGAGTCTTCCATCATTGTGGTAGGATGTGTTCCCTCCTGGATGGATGTGCCTTTTTGATGAGTAGGTCAGATGTAAGTGCAGAGACATTTCACAGATGGTAGTAGATGTGCCTACCATGCTGGTGAATGTGAGTGCTCGGCCTTTCTGATGTGATTATAGGATTGGTTCCTATATGATCAGATGTGAGTTTTGGGTGTGCCTTTCTGATAAGTAGGTCATATGTAAGTGCTAGGCGTGCCTTTCTGACGAGTAGGTCAGATGTAAGTGCTGGGTGAAGACCTACATGATGGCTAGGCCTACAACCAGCATGAAAAAGGGCTGGCTCTGTAGAACTTCCTGTGATGAGAAGAATCATGAGATAGCACCAGGGATGATCCATATCGAGCAATGATTGAGATCCAGTGATGACAGCCAGTGATGATCCAGATCGAGTGATGATCCAGATCAAGTGATGGTGATCTAGTAGTGATGATCCAGATCGAGTGATGATCCAGATCCAGTCCAGTGATGTTGATCTAGATTGAGAGATGATCCAGATCCAGTGATGATGTTCCATGATGATCCATATCGAGTGATGATCCAGATCCAGTGATGATGTTCCATGATGATCCATATCGAGAGATGATCTAGATCCAGTGAATATGACTTGAAGATGAAGATGACTTGAAGACTCAGAAGACTCAAGATGCAGATGATGAGATGATCTAGCTGATACAGAGAAGAAGACCAGTGCTGATAAATTGTGTCAAGTGAATACCTTCCTAGTTAAGAGGGAGTGTTGATGTAATTGTAAATTTGGAATGTATTCACTTGTATTTCTTATCTATTGTAACCCAATGTTTATTCCGGGATGTATTTGAGTCATGTCATGCCCCGATGTTCCAATCGGGAAGTTTCTATAATGAGAAAGTCATGTCAAGTCATTGTGGGTAACCCTCCTATTGGTCAAGGGTTAAAGTCCCCATAGTTGTGGGGCCCTTGGGTTATTAGAATATCCTAATGAATTCGACCCTAGGAGAGTCATTGTAAGTCAGGGAAATAGTCCCCACCATTGTGTTACCCTCCTATTGGTCAGAGGAGGCAAAGTCCCCATAAGTGGTGGGGCAATAGGGTTATTAGACACTCCTAGAGATGTTAGCTTTAGTAAGTAATTGTTAAGTGAGGCCGACATGTTGGAGTGCACTTCAAGTGAACAGAAGAATATAAATAGAGAGTGAGAGCCTCTCTATTTATCACTTGCAACACACATCACTCACTCACTCAGGTGTGGCGCATTAGTGAGGAAGGAAATACACTGGGACTAGACAAGAAGAAGACTACTACTGTCAAGAGTGCATCTTACTATTTTGGGATTTTACTGTTTTGGTACTGATTCTATCTTTGTGGAAGTTGCGAGGTTTTCTCCTTTATGGTTTCCCCGAGAAAAAATATTTGTGTCTCTTGTCTCTTGTGACGTGCTTATGTTTTATTGTTGTGCTTGTTATTCTCTCAGTTAAAATATCCTAAGATCATAATGCTAGCTTATATGATGAAAAACTTGTGGAAATTGAACCAGGTGATAGATTAATTTTACTCACAGCAATTAACAATTGATCATGCAAAATCACTCACAAAGAGACTGAAAATTGGAGCTGAACACTAAAATGTATTAAATCAGTGTATAATAGCCAACCCTATGAAATAATAGGTTGCTGAATAAATAAAATACATCAGGGATTCGAATGCATGAGGAGCAATTCGAATCTAGCATAAAGCAGGCTTACCAAAAATAAGCAAATCCCCCTACAGTTGTAAAAAGATGATCCCAAATCTATCATGGAGCTCATGAATTGGAAAAAAGGTTTAGGCAAGCTAAAGAGTGGTGGAATGGCAGCTCACACATGCTTTTGCATGGAGAAAAGAGAGGAGGATGCGTAGGACAAAAAACTAGTCAACCTCACCTAGTCTAGCTTTTCCTTTGCCTTAAAACACTGAAAAAGCAAGCAATAAAGCAGAAAAAGCAGAAGGGCACCTAGGAGGCCAGGAATAAAGCAGAATTGATTCTTTTAGCTCTTCCATGCACTACATGAGTCAAATAAGGCAAGTTTGAACATTATAGATAGGCAAATGACAACTTGCACAAGGTGGGACACATGAACTAGGCAAATAAGACAAAAATAATGGAATTAATGTCTAAGTGGGTAAACTATGGGTTGATTATTCTAACACCCCCCCCTTAAGCCTGAATTATGAGTAATATATCAAAAAATTATAGGGCCTAGCAACAAGGCTTAGCCACCCTTTACATACTGCATGTCCATTTGAACAAGGAAAGAGGCAAAACCAACTTGGGAAAATCCTCCCTTAAACATGGACTGTAAAACGAAATTGTAGAATCTTGTCTTCACTCATGCTTGCACAGCATGATAAGAAATCCCCAGTAGTGATTTGAGATTTCTGAAGGTCTTCTCACAAAATGCTTTGGTGAAGATATCAGCTACTTGTTCTGAAGATGAGCAGAAGAGTAGGTGAATGGTGCCATCATGCACAAGCTCTCTGATGTAGTGCATATGGATCTCAATGTGTCTGGTTCTTTGCTTCTGAACTGGGTCTTTGTAGATTTGAATGGTACTCTGGTTATCATAGTATATGGTAGTTGAGTACTTTGGTTTGAAGCCACACTCTCCAAGTAAACCCTGCAACCATAAACATTGAGTTACTGCATTAACAACTCCTCTGTACTCCGCTTCTGTAGATGAGAGTGCAATGGAGCTCTGTTTCTTGCTTAACCAGCTGATTGGCCCTTATGCAAGCATGAACACATATCCTGAAGTGGGATTTCTGTCTATGGTATCACCTGCACAATCACTGTTAGTAAATCCAATCAAATCAAGATCAGATTTTGCTTTATAGAAGATCACATGTGTCTTTGTTCCCTGAACAAAGTTAAGGATCCTTTTGGCTGCTTTCCAATGGATCTCTTGAGGCTGATCCATGAATATAGAAGCCACAC
Organism: Pseudotsuga menziesii; assembly: GCA_001517045.1. NCBI lineage: Eukaryota > Viridiplantae > Streptophyta > Pinopsida > Pinales > Pinaceae > Pseudotsuga > Pseudotsuga menziesii. Next base: position 1,717,257 of record LPNX010570948.1, read on the forward strand.
TTACTGCATAACAAAGATCAGGTATAGTATGTTTCAGATACAACAAACATCCAATCAATTGCCTATACAGCGTATTGTTTACCATCGGTGAAGAATCAGCTTCTTCCAGCTTCACTCCTGAAAGGAAAGGAGTTTTGATTGCTTTGCAATCCTTCATTTTGAATTTGTTCAGAAAGTCCAAGGCATATTTGGACTAATGCACCTTGATTCCATCTTTGGTTTGAGCAATCTCAAGCCCCAAAAATTGACTTAAGAGCCCCAAATCTCTCATGGAGAAGGCTTGGTTCATAGCTCCTTTTAAGGAAGCAATCTCAGCCTGTGAGCTTCCTGTAATGAGGAGGTCATCAACATATAACACAATGATCATTAATGAACCATTAACTAACTTCAAATAGACATTTGGATCTGATTTGCACCGAACAAAATTTAGTGATAGCAAGAAGCTATCGATCTTGGCATACCAAGCCCTGGGGGCTTGCTTTAGCCCATACAATGACTTTCTCAACCTGCACACAAGAGAAGGGTTAGTAGCAAAACCTTGAGGCTACTGCATATATATCTCTTTATTGAGATCTCCATTCAGGAAGGCACATTTTACATCCATGTGATGTACCTCCCATTTCCTTGAGGCTGCAATGGCTAGAGTTATCCTGATGGAATCCATCTTTGCCACTGGGGAAAAGGTCTCATTGTAATATATTCCATGAACTTGTGAGTAGCCCTTGGCTACCAATCTGGCCTTGTACTTCAGTGGTGAACCATCAGCAGCAAATTTGGTCTTATAGACCCACTTACACTATACTAGCTTTCTCCCTGGGGGAATATCCACTAGCTTGCATGTGTTGCTCTTCTGGAGTGAGATGAAATCCTCCTTCATGGCTGTTTGCCATCTTGGATCTCCTGCTGATTCTTCATATGTTTGAGGATCAGACTCCACAATCAAATATAATTTTTCAGAAAACATAGGATGCTTCATGCACAGACCACTCTCAAACTGAGATCTAGTCCTCCTTGGGTCATTGGGATCCCCAGCTAGATCTCCTGCTGCATGTAGTGTCTTGGCTGCCCATTTAGGCCTTGTGGGGATGTTAGGTTCTGAAATAAAGTCATCTCCATTAGAAAAATCAGAATCAGCATGTTCAACAAACTCTTTACTTACTTCTTGAGGTTCAGGTGGTGAAGAGGCTTCACCAACTTCCACTGCTGCAAGGGGTTCTTCTTCAAACTGAACACACATTTCAATGGAGGCTTTGTTTGTGCTCAAATTTATCAACTTGTACCCTTTTGAATCTTTAGAGTATCCAACAAAAATACACTCTTGGCTTTGGGGCTGCAAAGCCTTCCTCTTCTCTGTTGGAATTCTAGCCCAAGCCTTTGAGCCAAAAATCCTGAAATGGGTCACATCTGGCTTGTGCCCACTCCATGCTTCGAAGGGAGTCATGCCATCAAGCTCTTTGTGAGGAACCCTATTCTTAATATAGGCTGCATAGTTGATAGCTTCGGCCCAGTACTTTGGTGGCAAAGTTTTGGCCTCCATCATGCATGTTGCCATCTCCTTCAGTGATCTGTTCTTCCTCTCAGCAACACCATTTTGCTGTGGTGTGTAAGGGATAGAATGCTGCATCTGAATACCTGCATCTACACAATAATTAATAAACTCAGACTTAAAATACTCACCACCATTTTCAGATTTGAGGGCCTTGAGTTTCCTTCCAGACTGGTTTTCAACCAAAGCCTTAAAGACTTTGAATAGGCCAAAAACTTTAGACTTGTGTTTCAGGAAGTGAACCCAGCAATACCTGGAAAAGTCATCAATGAAAGTCAATGCATATTTGGCCTAACTCATGGACATATGAGGGAATGGGCCAGAAACATCACTATGGATCAGCTCGAGGGGTACAGAGGTTCTGTCATGACTAGCTCTCTCAAATTTGTGCTCTGGGTGTTTTCCTAGGATACAACCTTGGCAGACTCCTTTGGAAAATTTTATCTTGGGCAACCCTATGACCATATATTTTTCACTAAGATCAGAAATATACTTGTAATTTAGGTGGCCAAATCTTTCATGCCACAGCTTGCTAGCTTCATTAGCATGAATGAGAAGAGCAGAGGGGTTTGAGTAAGGTAGGAAGTGTGAGAACATGTATACTTTTTGAGCATGATTCGCAACTCCTTTTGCAATGACTCTACCAGTTGAGATCTCTGTGATCTCAACTTCATTGGGGGAGAATATGACCTTCTTAGGAGACCTAGTGTGGGTCATCTGGTACACTGACAGGAGGTTGGAGGCAAGACCAGGCACATACAGCACATTGCTGAACTGACCATGATCAAGATCTATCCTTCCTTTGCCTTTACTTTTAGTGAGAGAGTCATCTCCTAGTACAATAGATGGTCCTTTCGACATATCCAGTGAGGAGAAGGCCTCCTTAGTCGAAACCATGTGTCTTGAAGCTCCAGAATCAATGATAAAACTGGGTGAGCTTGATGTGCCAGCAACTAGAGCATGAACTCTCTCTCTGTCATCTGAACTTGATCCTCCTTCTCTCTTCTTTGAGCTTTCTGGAAGGGAGATGCCATTCCTCTCCAGGAGTTGGGTTAGCATGTCTATATTCTTTTTCATACAAGAGCTTTCAGAGTGATTGCCCTTATTGCAGTATGCGTACTTGTTCATTTCACCTTTGTTCTTGTTCTTCTGGTAATTCTTCTTGGGACCTTGTGGATCCTCCGGAGACTGTTTCTTGTCTCTCTTTTGCTTAGGTGGCTTTTTAGCTTTCTGTTTTCCTTTTGAATCCACCTTTGAATCTCCAACAATCAAGGCTTGATCTTTGGATGGTTTGATGGTGCCCATCATCACCAGCTTGTCCTGTTCTTGTGTGAGAGATTCCATGAAATCTGCAAGGCTAGGCATCTTCCAGGTTCGAGTTGTCAGTTTTGTGGCATAGAAGGTCGAAACAAACACTGAATAGTCAGGTCCTAGCTTTGAGAGGATGGCCAGTATGAGCTGATCATCTTTCTTTTTGATACCACACTGTTTCAATTGCAAAACTAGTGCTTTGAACTTGGAGAAATATAGCTGCAGGGATTCAAAGCTATTTGGACTCAGAGAAATTAGCTCATTTTCGATTTGATGTCCCCTCATCTCATTTGTCTTTCCAAAAATATCAGCAAGATTCTCCCATACTTCATTTGGTGATGTCAATCCATCAAGATGGAAAACGAGGTCTCTGGAAATACTCAGACACAGGAGGCCATAAGCCTCATCCCTCCTGTTGTGCCATTTATCTTCTCTGCAGCTGCATTGGGCTCTGCTTCTATTGCCATTGTCACCCTGTAGAGGCCTTTCTCTCTCAACAGTATCTCCATCTCTGCTTTCCATTCAAAGAAGTTGAAAGGAGTCAAGATAGTTTTCTGTGATTGATCCATAGCTTAGAAAATCTGTCCCGACTGTCAGTAGAAGGCTCCCAGTCACTGATGTTGAACCTGCAAAAAAAATTTTGAAGGAGAGAAACAAACTACAATGGCTCTGATACCATGTGGAAATTGAACTAGGTGATATATTAATTTTACTCACAACAATTAACAATTGATCATGCAAAATCACTCACAAAGAGACTAAAAATTGGAGTTGAACACTAAACTGTATTAAATCAGTGTACAATAGACAACCCTATAAAATAATAGGTTTCTAAATAAATAACATACATCAGGAATTCGAATGCATGAGGAGCAATTCGAATCTAGCATAAATCAGGCTTACCAAAAATAAGCAAATCCCCCATAGGTGTAAAAAGCTGATCCCAAATCTGTCATGGAGCTCATGAATTGGAAAAAAGGATTAGGCAAGCTAAAGAGTGGTGGAATGGCAGCTCATACATGCTTTTTCATGGAGAAAAGAGAGGAGGATGTGTAGGACAAAAAACTAGTCAACCTCACCTAGTCTAGCTTTTCCTTTTGCCTTAAAACACTGAAAAAGCAGGCAATAAAGCAGAAAAAGCAGAAGGGCACCTAGGAGGCCAGGAATAAAGTAGAATTGATTCCTTTAGCTCTTCCATGTGCTACATGAGTCAAATAAGGCAAGTTTGACCATTATAGATAGGCAAATGACAACTTGCACAAGGTGGGACACATGAACTAGGCAAATAAGAAAAAAATAATGGAATTAATGTCTAAGTGGGTAAACTATGGGTTGATTATTCTAACAAAACTAATAGGTAATCCCACCTCGACCGAAGGTCACAAGTACATCATTTTGGTCATTGATTATTGCACTAAATGGGCTAAGGCCATGCTACATTCAACTATAAGGTTGACACAACGACATGGTTGTTTTTCAACCATGTTATCACGCATTTTGATGTTCCCTACCAGATAGTCTCAGGCCATGGTTCTCATTTTGAGGACGTAGTTTGGATAGAGATTTCGACCATGTTGAAGTTTAAACACCAATAGTCCTTTGCATACTATCCTCAGGGCAACAGTCAAATTGAGGCTATCAACAAGATCCTCAAAACCATGCTCCAATGGATGGTGGACAAACATAAATCAAATTGGCACCATTTTCTCTTTTCCTCCCTTTGGGCCTACCGAACATCAACTAAGATCGCCATTGGTTTTACCCCGTTTCACTTAGTCCATGGTGTAGAATCGGTACTTCCCATCGAGTCCCATATTCCATCACTCCACCTTGTTATCGAGCTCCTCCTTGATACCTCACCATTATAAAAACGCCTTATTATCCTTGAGAAAACCAATGAGGACCATCATGCTGCTCTCTAGATGATCAAAGCAACCAAGAATCGATCGAAGTCCCATTATGACTCCCATGTCCACCGTTGCACAATTTGTGAGGGTGATCTTGTCCTCGTTTATGACCAAGCCAATGATAAGTTAGGGAAAGGGAAGTTTGATTCCATGTGGTATGACCTATATGTCATCTATCACTGCCTAGGAAAGGGGGCATATATCCTTGCTGACTATGACAACCACCTCTTGAAGAATCCCAACACTGGGCTCTACCTTAAGAGGTTGTATGCTTGAAGTCACCCTTCATGAGTACACTTGTGTCATAGTTTTTATTTTTGTTTTACACCGTTCTTGTCACAATTTTTATAGTTTGTTACCTTGGTTTCTATAGATGGATCCTACCTCGCATCACTACGTTGGTTTCATTGACGGAACAAGTAGATGGTCTCCTAATCTCACCTCAGCTGCGTGGGTCATTTATTCCTTGTCACATGAGTTGATCCATATTGACGAAATGCGTGTTAATTAGGGGAATTTTGAGGCAAAAAATGGGCCTCATAAGGGATATATTAAAATATTATGAACTAGGCATTATATAGGGAAGATATACTTGACAACTTACCTTTCCACTACATTAAATGTACAATTTATATAACCATGGTTGAGTTACATACTAGAAACAAAATTAATAAAAATGTGTAGTACTTAGATGCATTCATGTCCTTTAACTTGGATATCACTTTTAATAATAAAATATAAACACAATGAAAAGACAGTCAACTATGTTTCAATAATAAAATATACACACAATGAAAAGGAAATCAAATAATACAAAATGAAAAAACATCAAAATTTTAAAATTTTCTCCAACCACACATTGAAAATTGAAATTTAAAATAAAAATATATAAATATTTTCTTAATTTTTGCGCCGAGAGGTGCTTTACAGCCCAGTATGGGGGAGATCTTGTAACGTGATGTAACGTTACTAACTTATGTAACATGTCAGCAACAAATAATAGTGATAGTGAATATTATGGGAGAGATCTTGTAACGTGATGTAAAGTTTGTAAAGTTTGTGGCATGTCGGCAAAAAATAATAGTGATAGTGAATATTATGGGAGAGATTTTGTAACACAAAATAAAAAATAATATCACTTTCGTAAAGTTATTTTTATTAATAATTTTTTTTTCTTTCTAATAGGCCAAAATAAATGTCAGCCAAAAAAACAATCTAATATGGGGGAGATGTTGAAATCTTCCTACCTAACAAAACAATAAAAAAATAAAAATTTAATTATCCGTAAAAAAAAATATGTGGGTCAAGAAAAAAACACAAAATTGAATTATTAGCAAAAAAAATGTTGGCCTTGCACATGGTTTTAAAACCATGTGCAAGACATTCTAAAAAAAACCATGGTTTTATTGTACATGGTTTAGGAGGCTTTGCACATGGTTTTAAAACCATGTGTAAGGCCTCCTAAACAGCCCATGGTTTTATTGTACATGGTTTAGGAGGGCCTTGCAAATGGTTTTAAGACCATGTGCAAGGCCTCCTAAACAACCCATGGTTGTAGGAGGGCCTTGCATATGGTTTTAAAACCATGTGTGGGGAATGATACAATGTTCGTTCGTAAAAAAAGAAAAAATAATAAAAAATATTATGTCAGCCATAAATAATATTAAATTTTAATAATAAAAATATTATATCTGGACCTTAAATAAAAAGATGTGTCTTTTGGTTTGAATCAAATCAATGGACACCCAAGAAGAGGTTTGCACCTCAAGAGATTTGATCAATCTTGGCGCTTGATAGAGCCTAGGATTTGGATCTACGCTGGTTTATTATAACTTGTGTCATTTTGTTTCTTTTTATAATTGCCCCGATTGGCGTTCTACAGCCCAGTATGGGGGAGATCTTGTAACGCGATGTAGCGTTAGTAACGTTTGTAACATGTCGGCAAAAAATAATAGTGATACTGAATATTATGGGAGAGATCTTGTAATGTGATGTAACATTAGTAATGTTTGTAACATGTCGGAAAAAAATAATAGTGATAGTGAATATTATGGGATAGATCTTGTAAAGTGATGTAACATTTGTAACATGTTGGCAAAAAATAATAGTGATAGTGAATATTATGGGAGAGATTTTGTAACACAAAATAAAAAATAATATCACTTTCGTAACGTTATTTTTATTAATAACAAATAAATTTTCTAATAGGCCAAAATAAAACAATCTAATATGGGGGAAATGATGTAATCTTCCTACCTAACAAAACAATAACAAAGTAAAAATTTAATTATCCGTAAAGAAAATTTGCGGGTCAATAAAAAACACAAAATTGAATTTTCCCCAAAACATGTTGGCCTTGGATTCTAAACAACGCATGGTTTTATTGTACATGGTTTAGGAGGCTTTGCACATGGTTTTTAAACCATGTGCAAGGCCTCCTAAACAACCCATGGTTTTATTGTACATGGTTTAGGAGGCTTTGCACATGGTTTTTAAACCATGTGCAAGGCCTCCTAAACAACCCATGGTTTTATTGTACATGGTTTAGGAGGGCCTTGCAAATGGTTTTAAGACCATGTGCAAGACCTCCTTAACAACCCATGGTTGTAGGAGGGCCTTGCATATGGTTTTAAAACCATGTGTGGGGAAATGATGCAATGTTCATTCCTAACAAAATAAAAAATAATAAAAATTATTATATGTCGGCCATAAATAATATTAAATATTAATAATAAAAATATTATATGTGGACTTTAAATAAAAAGATGTGTCTTTTGGTTTGAATCAAATCAATGGATACCTAAGAAGAGGTTTGCACCTCCAGATATTTGATCCATCTCAGCGTTTGATAGAGCCTAGGATTTGGATCTATATATCAAATTTCAATTTAAAATTTAGTTGACTTGAAATGTAAGGAGATATAATGTTAGGAATACAATAAGTGATAGAAAATAAATTACATAATAATAGCTATTACAATGAAATATTAAAATCATATTTATAAAGTTCTCTAAATGCAAATACAACAAGCAAGAAACCATGGGCCACTAAAACCATGTGCCTTAAACCACTTACATCCTTACTCATTCCCAAATCAAGGTTAACCCTAACATGTAAATGTTCATTTTTAGTTATAGAGAAAAACAAGTCATTTCTCAAAAACATTTGGATAAATGTTAAAATCTTCATTTGATGGTAAAATTGTTTTCAAATTTCAATAAATCTAGAATTTTAATTATGTGGATTACTTTAGTCATTAATTACTCTTAATATTCATTATTAGTTTTAAATAAAGACAAGTAAACCAATTTTTGGAAAATATTTGATTATATGATTATTAATGTTACCCACCTCATTTTTATAGTGGTATTTACCCTATTTTAAAATTACTTAAGCAAGTTGGTCATTTCCCTCCTAAGTAGGGATACTTATTAGACATTCTTGTAAATTAAAAAGGGTTTGCACCTCAAGAGAACTTGATCCCTCAGGATGCTTAGTAGAGCCATAGTTAAGATGGATCTATACTGGTTTATATATTTTTATGATATACTTAATTTAGTGTATGAAAATTAAATTTTAAGATTACTTGTATCTTTTTAAATTTTTATTATAACTTATATTTTTTAGGTGCTTAATAAAATTTACATCTAATATGCTTAACCCATTATTCGAAAATTAAAATTTAAAATAATAAATATATATGTATTTTTTTTAATTTAAATTGTTTATTTTCTTATTAAACTAATTTATGTGTTTTTATAATGGAATTAATTTAGTTAAATTCCCATAAAATAGGATGTTTATGATTTGTGTAAAAAATCATCAAACCAATTTATGATTTTTTTTAATATTAATAAATTAATCACCTATTATTATTTTTTCTTAATTTGTTTCTACATTTTAAAATATATAGAACTATTTTAACATATTCATTATATACTCTAAATTGAATATGTGTGTGTGGAATCAACAATGATGTCAGTTTCATACACACGTGATACGGGTTCGATTCCGACGGCTCCAGTATAACCGCTAGGCACTACCAACTATGGACTTATCTTTTACGCACATTTCGTCGAGACTCGAACCACTGACTTGATTTATCAAAAGTGTCGATAAGAGGCCTTATAAGGTCATTAGAGGAGATGTTTCAATAACATTCAAACATCTCCTCTAATGACCTTATAAGGCCTCTTATCGACACTTTAGATAAAGTAACAGGGAGATACCTTGAATTAGAAATGCATAATTTAATTAGTAATAGGGGAAGGCTCTATTTTTTACCATACCTAAAATGCTCTTTAAACATGATTTGAGGAATTGCTTCATTTTTTCATACATAAGGGATTTTTTAACATCTTATATGCCTTAACATAACATGCAGTTGTCAATCAGCCTACATCCCCGCTCCTTACTATTATATTTATTATACATTCTAAATTTTAAAAATTTAAAATTTGATTTTAATAATTTAGAATATGAGTTATTCTTAGCTTTTAATTAATTCATTGTAATATAATTTTGTAAAATATTGCTTTTTAATGTAATTATATAAGTTAATATTTGATATTTTAAACTTTGATTTTAATATTTTGTATGAGGTAATGTTTTGTAGTTTTTAATTAATAGTACTATAATTTGATAAAATATTACATTTTATGATGTTTTGTTTAGAATTTAGTTTTTTGAAAGTTAATTTTTAAATTGGGTTTTTATGAATATATTATTTTGTAATGCTTTTTATTGTAATTTTTTTTTATACAAATCTAATAATAAAATATTTTAAAAGTATTAGAAAAGTTAATAATACTTTTCAAAAATAACAAAATAAAATAAAGTTCAATTAAAAATTTATAATTATTTAATATTTTATAGATTATGCATAAGTAAAATGTGTAAATAATTTTTTTTTTATTGTTAAAAAAATTTGGATAAGTATAACATGTATTGAAAATTGTATAAACACATGCATATTAAGTGAAAAGACATATATTTTCTTTTTCAAAATATATGAGACAATAATATATTTTATTGAAAAAGTGTGAAAAGACATTAGTACTTTACTCTAGGTGTAAAAGTAATAATATATTTTATTGAACAAGTGTGAAAAGACAATAGTACTTTACTCTAGGTGTAAAAGTACTTGTAGACTACCATGGTTAACCATATGTTTTGATCAACCTTTTAGAGTATGACAAATAAGCAACCTTAACTCAAGTAATGCCAACTCAACTATTATAGATGATGTCATTCTCTAGATTGTGATTGGTTCTTAAAAAATTGATTTGAATAGTACCTTTTTAGTTTGGAGGCCCATTTTTTACCTCAAAATTCCCCCGATGGGCATTGCTACCAACAACTGAGCTAAGTGTGATGGTGTCCCTGGTCTCTTGACTATTGCCCTCCACTTGGGCATTCATCACCTCGATGTCTTCCGAGACTCCCAGCTGTTTGTCTCCCAGTTGAATAACTTCTATCGGGTACGTGTTCCCTGTCTCTTTAGAAAGTTCTTGTGCACTAGACATTTGGTTAGACATTTTGAATGAATTACATTCATGCATGTTCCCAGAAGTCTCAATAGTGTAGCAGACCAAATGACTAATGATGTTCTAGAGTGGCACATCAATCATCGCATATAGGAAACAAAACTGCATCATGCATCATCATACAGTCGTTCATACAAATGTCATATACATCATATAGAAATCATCATAAACAAGACTCATAAAAAACACATAAAAAATGCATCCATGTGCATATATATATCATCTCATAATGTTCAGTACAAAATGAGAAGCTCCACAAGCTTTCTCGGCTGAGCATATATATAGTACAAAAAATCCCTGTGCACCACTGCACTAGGAGAAATATCACTAGCTCCTAGTCAAAGTCATATTCATCCTCCTCATACTCTGGATCTGTGTCCTCCTCACCAGATTCCTCCTCCTCCTCCTTGATCGACACATCACCCTATGACGCTACTATGACATGCTCAACATCAACTACGATCATCCTCATTAAGGGGATCCACTCTAGAGGAGCATGGTAACATGCAATGATTGGATCATCATCAAGGTACTGCCATCTGTTATTGGTGACTTCACCAGTAAGCGCTCAATATCAAGATGAAGTGAGTCTAGTGTACTTTGGCACCTCTTGTGACCTTGAGCCAGTGGATCTAACCCCTCCACTTTGCCCCTCCACCTCTCATAGCCTGCTGGTAGGCATGGCCCGATGTCTACACATGCACACAGTATGTCATCGGTATCCATCACACACATAAACTAGCTACCACTAAGATGGTAAACTATATATGAATGCAACCACATAAAGCATCATGTATACGTACCATCAGGTCCCCAGGCCTGTCCTGGAGGTCGAGGCATATCAGGATCTCCCCAATAATCCATACCAGGATAGTCCTCTATAAGGATTGGTATCTTCCACCATTGTGCAAAGAGCTCCCAGGTGAAAAATCGTCCCTAAGATGCCTCCCTCCACGATCATTATCTTGCTCCACCTCCTCATGTGAGGCTCATGAGGTCTACCCTCTCGCACTATTAGATGCAGTCATAGGGTAGGTAGCTTCTCAGAAAAGAATAATCATAAAAATGAGGGGAAGCAGAAATCCCCTCCCATTCAACTATCATGGTTCAACACACATCGAACCTATGTCAGGTACATTTGGGCCCACCCAAAGTAGGTTCCCCTCAGCACACACTCCATGATATGGAGATGACCGCTTGAGATATTATGCGATCCTGATGATCCTAGTATCTACAACAACATCGCTGCCATAGCCCGAGTCTCAAGCCTCTCGATGTCGCAAAACTGTATGTATGACGAGTGCACTAATGCAAAGGCATAGAAATGCCTCTCGTAAAGGTTGTCTAGTGACACCCTATGTGAGAGCTTCAGTGTAGTGTCACCGATCACACCCAACATACAGAGCCTATTCAGAAAATGGATATCAAGGAGCATGATCATGATCTACTCCTCCTGTAAGATAAAACACTGAACATCCTGGTCCCAGAAGCTCACTATCTTGTCCATCAACAGTTTCCCTGAATGCATGAGCGGGATTTGGAAGAGCTTCCATAAACGACATCAAGCGAGTATATCCTATACTACTAGATAATCATGTACCTCATCTTTCTCTCACCATGCCACCCATGGAATCATGTGACCCAAGTTGCTCAAAAACCCTAAACAGGAGCGACTAGGTCACTTCTATCCACTGAATAGGTGCAACCTGTGTCACGTGTGTCTCCTTGATAGGTGCGACCAGGTCGCTCTTCTCATCCTAATATGAGCAATCTAGGTCATATATTTTCCCTCAAAAAGTGTGACCCAACCCTGAGAACCCTCTAAGATCCGCATAGGACCCAGGATGATCAATAAGCAAAAGTAAATCAGTAAAAAAGATGGGTTCAACGGGAGCTCTTACTTGCAAGTCACAACTCAGAAAACCACCAGTCTAGTTAGAAGAAATAAATAGTTGAGCTTTGGGGTCCTCCACTCCAAATCAGCTATGACCAGTGAAAATGACACATTTCATGTGGTCCCCCCATGTTTATAGGCCTCCATTTGCTCTATTTTTTCTTTCGTGCACCACAAAGTTATCTAGAGTCCATTTGAGATGCCATTTGCACCACTGAGTTTGGTTTTTTGTCCTTTGTCTTCTGAAGAAACCCTCATCTTTTGATCTCACTATTATTTTGTATGCCATTTCCCTGAAGTCACCCCGATTTGTGTGCCATCAGGTGAATCTCCCATTGTATGTATTGGCATGTTCATGAGCCACCTGCTCCATGCATACTGCACAGTTGGCCATATTTTACCACCATCCATCATACCGAAAGGAGGTTCTATCAGTGTTCTACATTTATTCCTATAATCCATGTTCACAACATAACCTATTTCCATATATCGAAAGCTTCTCCCTTACTTGATTGACCATTACCAAGTTTTTGTTAAGCTCTTTTTTGACTCCCAAAAGAATTAAAAGATTGTCGAGAATTCTTGCTTCCATTCATGCTCGTTAAAGTATTTGAAAGGGCATTTATGTAGCCTCGTTTATCTCCTTTTTCTAACTATATAGACTATTATAAGAAAAGGACCACCCTGGCACATTCAATCCAGGAACATTTCCCTTTATATCCTTCTATGCTTTATCAGGCATTGGGACCGTAATTTACGAAAAATATCATCATAGGTTGTCTTGAATCTCTTCTCCAACCTTCTCATCAAGAAAATATTATTGAGCAAACTTGGTTTCATTCATGCTCATAAAATTATTTGAACAACTTTCCAATCAATATAGGTTTAACATTTTTAGGCCTCATTGGACTACGAATGGTAAAGAAGTATCCCTTCCCCAAAGGTTGGGAGAGCTCTCTTTTGTACACTTTTATCCTTTTTCGGGATTAAGATATTACATATGAAAAAGATACCACATTGGATTCTTCTTCCTATTTTTAGACTCTCTAAAAATGAAAACACCATCGAGCATTTACTTTATTGGGCTCACTAAAAATCCATGAGTTCGTGTCATATTGAGCTTACTTCTATCCCTTCTTCGTGCTCCTAAAACTATGAAGAAGGCCCAAATGGTGTCTTTAGACACCACGAAACATGATATCACAGTATGGAAGCTTCCCCCGATTGGGTCACCATTGTTTAGAGTATTATGTGATGAGTATTCCTTGGATCCCCTGGATATCACTAGTCCAGTTACCTCCCTCAATAATTACCATTTGCAGTTACCTTCCTAGTAGTATAGCTATGATCCCTATCCCATGAGTCAGTTTCATTTGCTTCTAGGTCATCCCTACCATCATGCTCTGAACAAAGGAAGTTTGAGTCCCCCATACTCCCCTTCCCCTGTCCCCCCATTCAGTGTGTCAGACCCCAGATTGTTCCACATCTTTGGTTATCCCCCTTGTGCTTCTAGTCAGGGACACATCATTGTCTTGATTAATTGCAGGTCTCCCTCTGTCAACGTCAGCACATCTATTCCATAGGATATATCTAGAGGTCCCTTTATCCTAGTTTCATCCACCTCATTGATGAGTTCCTTGGACCACTTGAAAAAATTCATTAGTGCCTTTCGAGTTGGTTGTGTCTCATGTGCTCGACTTTAGCTACATCATCACATCATTGAGATTCGTACAGGGTATTGGTCCATTCATTATTTTTTCAAAGCCCTAGTTGTCACCTGACTATTGCACATTGGTGATTTTACTATGGGACCCACATAGTTTCATGTCCCTTGTGATTTCCGGGCTACATTGGCAATAGTGTTCGAAAGCCCCAGTGTTGTGTTTCCATGTATCTCTAGTACTTGATGCTGCATATTGTACCTTAGATATTCCAAATCTTAGTCATTGAGTCCATATATATGTACAACTCAAGATTCAGCAGAGCATCAATTGTGATGATATTGCATTCCATGAGAGTGCCATTGTTCCAATGTATCAGTTCTTCAGATCAATGTTGTATTCAGCCTCCCATTGAGGCCACCATTATGTATCATCATTTGTATGTATTGATCGGATCCCATGTTTTTGAGACTTGATCCCATTATTTATTATTTTGACATTTTACAAGCATGGGTATGCCCACCTCGTCCATATACATGTCATAGATTATATGTATCTCATCCATTTTTGAGAACCCATAATAAAAAAACCAAAAGCCACCATAGTTCAAATGAGGAAGCTCCACTTCTCCGTGGGTCTCTCCAGTATCTCTACTGTTGTCACCATTATTCCCATGCTCCTATGATGTCCATCGACCATACGATGAGCTCCTCTCCTCACACATTAGGGGGCAATATGTTAACACTAAAATGTGTTCACTTAGATCTACATGGTCTAAACCATATACATACATTATATTCCTACCATATTTCCCTTACTTTGGACCTTCACAATTGTATTTCCACCAAAAAATGCTCCAAAACATCATTATTTACTATGGTTTACCCTCACTCTCCCAAAAAGGGTAAAAAACCCCTAAAAATGGGTCAAAAACCCTAAAAATGAGAGGGGTTCAGAAAACCACATAAAAATAACATGGGTAATAAAATACCATGGGTCAACACCTTGTGTCAAAAATGTAGAAATTCAGGCCTGCAGTAGATTAATTTCACCCACAACAATTAACAATTGATCATGCAAAATTATCAACAATGGAGACTGAATATGGAGCTG